>JAKCPI010001832.1:0-56684 GCA_023213315.1 Euborellia annulipes | reverse complement strand
TAGATTCACGCACCTACATTACATAGTGAAAAGTGACCCACCAAAATGTCCCTTTTGTGACTTTCGTCTCTCAATTGGACACATCTTCGAGTGCTGTGGCCTTGAGCCCGTACGTGTCAAGTTTTTTAAAGAGAAGAAATTTGCTGACATCTTAGCGTCTCCTACAAACCAAGATTCCATAATTCATAGGCGTAGCCAGAAATTTTTGATGGGGGGTTTAGGATTATTTCTCCCTCCCCCACCCCGACTGATGGGGCAGTATAGGGCGTCTAATGAAATGTATGGCTAGCCACTTACCCCACCTTCGCTTCGCCCCCACCCTGGACCCCCCCTCGAGGTGGCTCGGGCCCGCCCTTTCTTAATTAAGTGCCGCAATTTTTCAATCAACTCGTATCAGGCAATAAGTGATATAAATCTCTTAATTTTATGTATATGGGCCTAAAATACCAGGGTGTGTCTCTATGTGTTTCTCTTGACCAGACTTCTATCTCAGACCTCTTCAAGAAAAAAAATAAAAAATTTATTTATATAATAATTTTTATTATTTTTCATTGCGAGATTTAATCAATTTTAAGCGGCTTTAATTTTTTATAAAGCATAACAAAAATCAATTCTTTTCAATGGGAAAATTCTGAATTTTCTCGAATTTTTTGCGTTTTATTTAATTTTTTTTTTTTTTTTTTTTTTTTTTTTTTTTTTAAGCTAGAGAAAATTATTATATTTTACTTTCTCTTACCCTATATATGAAATATATAGAGATAAAAAGTATTTTGCATTATAGAGCTTAAATATCTAGTCATGACTTGGGTCCAATGGGGGGGGTTTGAACCCCCAAAACCCCCCGTGGCTACGCCTATGCCATAATTCTATATCTGAAAGAGATTAAAATATTCAACCAAATCCTAAACCTGTATCGCCTGGACCTTGTGGTGCTAATAGCCATGCTGCTGATGCACCCAAACACTCAAAAGAAGAAGAAGAATACAATCATGTTTATTTAGTAAATATAAATCGCCAATTAGTGAATTTATTTATGAAGAGCTTTCTTCGTATTCGTGTAAAGTCTTTGATGACATTTCGTAGTCAAAAATCAATTATTTTTTTTTTATGCTTTTTAAAATGTATATTCTCATTTTTATCCTTGAAATCGTATGAAGTACACTTTACTCTGTTTTTTTTTTTAGACACTCACACACACATTCACGCAGTCTTTTCAGCAACTTAACCCATATAAGACTATTTATTATACCCGTTGATAATATCTATTGGGGGTTCAGGCATTTCTATTTAAGCCATTTGGGTTAAATAAAATCATCGGACTGCCTGGGTCCGAACCCGCGACGTTGCCACTCGAGTTTGGCGTAGTAGATAGCGTGCCTACCTGGTATAGACCAAACGTCGCGGGTTCGGACCCAGGCAGTCCGATGATTTTATTTAACCCATTTGGATATCAAATGGCTTAAATAGAAATGCCTGGACCCCTAATAGATATATTTACTTAACAACGGTTATCGTCTAAAGTCTTAAATGGCCTGAGTTGGCGAAAAGACTGTGTGAGTGTGAGTGTGAATGAGTGAAAAAAGTGTGAATGTTTAAAAAAAAAAAAGAACCCGCGACGTTTGGTATAGAAGGTAGGCACGCTACCAACTATGCCAAACCCGGGGGCCACTTTGCTCTTGTACTTCATAGGAAAGATAGGAGGTCATGGTAACAAAATATAAATATTTCCCTATGCTTATAAATACTACTAATCTTGAATTCTAATATATCGGCGGGGCCCCCGGGCTTGGTGTAGTAAGTAGCGTGCCTACTTCCTATATTAAACGTCGCGACGTTTATATGTCAAAAAGAAAAATCTGGTAAACATGGTGTCAAACGAATGGAATGTCTTCAAACCAGCGATGGACATCGAACGAGAAGGTTCCGGGACTTAGTACATTTCATGGAGGGAAAAGTTTAAAAAAAATCTGGTGTGACTGGCCACAGCACACAACTTTCTCTTACCTTCGGTAATCGAAAGTTGTATACTGTGCTGTCACACCAGATTTTTAACGTGTCGAAATATATTTAGTTCCCGACAGTACGTACATTAAATTCAAGATGTAAAATTTATAAGTATGGGAAAATATTTATATTTTGTTACCATGGCAACCATTTCTCCTATCTTTCCTATGAAGTACAAGAGTAAAGTGGGCTTCAGAAGATTTCAATCGCAAAACGAGAATATACATTTTAAAGAGCATCTAAAAAATAATTGATTTTTGAATTTTAAAAAAAATCGTTGGAGCGAATTTTGAGAAAATCGAAAAAAATTGAAAAAGTACATCAGTAAAGTACTAGTACCCTTTGGCCGATTTTGATTAAAAGCTTATTTTCCGGTCCCGGGGGTGTTTAACTTAAATATAAAATTTCAACCTCCTAGCTCAATTCCTTCATGCTTAAAATTGAACACACACACACCCACCCACATTTTAAGAGTAATTGAAAGTTGGGAGTTAGGCAACCAGAAGTGCAAGGCAAACGAAACGAAAGAGAGGAGGACAGGCGAGGAGGCCCCTCCTTTGAGGAGGAGGAACTCGGAGAGCGATAGGTGGAAGGGAACCTCCCTCCGCCTACAAATAGAAACAATTTCAAAGCCACTTCGTGGAGCGAAGGAGGAGTTGGGCGCTTGTTTCTTTTCTTCTCTTCTTCTCTTCCTTTCATTCTTTCTACTCCCACTTCCCATATTCTCAAAAATATTCTATTAATGATAGAGTTGGGCACCAACTCAATGTTAGTTAAAAAAATTTAGTAAAATTAAATTAATTTTAATCAGATTAATAAAATTAACTAAATTTTGATTAATATATGGACCCTGTTACCCAATTGTGTGTCAAGCGCCAGGTACCGAAATTTGAGAAAATCAACATTAAAGTTTTTCTGATTTAAATTGTTTTGATTAGATTATATATCATTTTTTTTTGTCAATTGTGCAAGTAAATACTGTAATTCTGGCAGATATTCATAAATTATCTCTAAAAATACGACTAATTTAGAGAATAAACAATAAAATATTATTGCAAAATTCTACAAGTCCAATTATATTTGCAAAAATGCTTCAAAGTCTCTTGACACATGATTGCAAATTAATCTATGCACTATTTATATTAATAAAATAATTTTATAATTCAAAATTTAAAACGGAGTTATTATTAAAGTTCTTTTATGGTTTTACAATCTCAAAATTTAAATATTAATACAAAGTGATAATAAAATTTTCTCATCAATTAATTCCTGAATAATAACATGCAAACCGTCAATCAAAGTTATAATAAATGAAATCGACTTAATATTATTTATTTTGTTATCTTTACGAAATCGCATTGATGCTCATCTTCATTATCAGGAATAATATCAAAATTAAGTTTGACTACGAATTTTTTTAAAAAAAAAAAAAATTTTTTTTTTTTTAAAAATATATAATATTTTGGTTAAAAGTTTTTTGTTTAAAAAACAACGTGTTAGGCACATAAATCATTTTTGCAAAATGAAAATCCTGCATTGAAATATTGTAAAAATAATTTTATAGCTTTTACATCAAATATAAATTTTTTTAGGACATATTTCATAAAAAATATTATACCGTGCTTAACTCAATTTTTAATCCTTTCGGCGCTTGACACACTAATGCGTAACAGGGATATTACACCTGCCATCGAACGTCCGTTTTTGTTGATGGCACTCAGACAGATGGACACACTTATACGTATATAGAATTGGCTGAAATATCACAGTCTCCAGGGCGGTTTGTCTGCAAAATAACCCCCCCCCCTCCCTCTTCTGCCTTTTTTTATAATGTCATAAATATCTCCAAAGGGGAAAAAAATATTTTCCACTAGATATGGCAATTAGTATCTAAATGTCCACATGTATATACGGTATAATATTTAGCGTAATGGCCGATGCGATGCGACATTGCAGCCTTATTTATATTTCCAAATAATTAACCCTTCCAGCCAGATTATTTATTAATAAGCTTGAGATTTATTCATTTGACGGATTTTATGGGGGGAGAGGTTATTTAAAAAATTAATATCATCTGTTAAATGGAGTATATTTAATATTAACTAAATGCACAACCCGCCTTCGGTGGGCTGATATTATTCAATTGAGGATCAGTAAAAAGACAAAAAATAATCAGACAAATTCAACATAAAATACATACACACACCTCAAGCCTCAGGCCGTACCGGCATTTCCGCAAAAATTCGTCTATACAAAAATAATCGAAATTAAATTACAAACAAAAATGCTCTAGTACATATTCAGGCAAAAGTGATTGGTTCGGGAGATATAGAAGGGTAAAATTTGTAATCTAATACCATTAAACGAGCTCGGGGTATGAGACTAAGAGTTGTCCTGATAAATGTATTCACTATCCGTACCTCCCGCCTGCGGCGGACCCTCGACTTTTCTTAATTATTTGGTATTCAAATGGCTTAAATAAAATCATCGGACTGCCTGGGTCCGAACCCGCGACGTTTGGTATAGGAGGTAGGCACGCTACCTACTACGCCAAACCCGGGGGCTCGCCTTTTCTTCTTAATTATGAAAAGAAAATTATTATTATTCCATTCCAATTCAGTGCCTGCTCGAGGATTTGTTTGCATTCATAGAATACACAACTGCAAAGAATACATAAATATTTCTCTATACATTTCCTATGGGAGAAATCGAAACTTTAAAAATTAATAACTCAAAAAGTTATAGGAATTTCAGGATGAAAATAATTTTCCTGTAATCCCGAGAAGGTCCTCTTTATGCAAATAAAATTTCATTTTAAATTTCCAACGGGAAGTTCAGACAGACAGACGGACATTAGCGAATTATATATATATAGATACTATTTCCAGCAACAATATGAAGATGCGCTAGGTCTCATCTTTGTAGAAATACGGGTACTAGTACTTTACTGAAGTTTTTTTCACTTTTCTCTTAATTCATTTTAACGATTTCTATCAAATTTTAATATATTTCCTATTTGCGGTATATAAAACAAAGTTCGATTGATCTCGTCTTTGGGAACCCTCGAGAACTAGTACTTTACTGATGTAATTTTTTACTTTTTTACAATTTTCTTAAAAAAAAAAAAGCCCTAGCTCGGTCAACCCGAAATTTTCAATTAAACAAGAGAGAAATCATTTTTTTTAGATAAATAAAATAAAAACTTTTTTTATATATTTAAAAATTTTACTATTTTTATTTATTTATTCATTTAAAATATTAAAAATGTATTACGTATTTAATTTATTTTATTTTATTGAAAAAAAAAAAATTATCTTTCTCTTTTATTATTAATTTCATTATTGAAATTAAAAATAGATCTAACAATCAAACCGATTTCTTTCAATTACAGAGTACACTTGCACTTCGGGAGAGTTCGGCTTTGTTCGGTTTGAGACGAAGACGACGACGAAGGCGGCGGTGGCGGCAGCGCTGTCGTCGCCGCCTCAGTAAGCCTCAAGCTTGTGATTACGTTACATCTCTCGTCAAATAATACTTCCTTCCTCCACCAATCCACGACACCGACACATCACCTGAGTGCTCCACGCCTGCTCCTTTCTCTTCATCCTCGATATCACCAGGTAAACCCACGTTTTAATTAATTAAACAGAAATAATAACAAAGAGGGATTGTTGGTTGATCCAAGTGGCGTTTCCCTCGCTTGGCCTGGGACAGTCCGAGACAAAAAGAAGTCAACTCATCTTTAATTTTGTTTATCTAATTCGTATTTTATATTCTTTTATGAAATATAGAATAAATATAGAATCAATTGATTCTTTTTTTTCGCTTAATTTATAAAATACGAGATTTTTTTGATTGAAATCACAAAGATTAATTGAGTTCTTGTATTAAGGCGGCAATTAATATGCAGGGCATCGTTTTCTATAAAGGACTAATCGATTAGAAACTTCTCTGACAAATTGCACCAAGGAGATTATCTTCTAAGGGTACCAATGGAAATTATTATTGTAATTAATTTGACAAAAAAAAAAAAAGAAGGGATTGTGGCCGAGAGGTCAAAGGTGTTGACTACACTAATATTTGGTGAAAACATTAATGATAATATTTATTGATAGAAAAAGGGATTCCGCCAAATGGACCAGGAATACAAAAAAACAAAAATGCAAAGAATATTGCTCATAAATGTTTATTACATTCAGGGCTGGTAAAAAACATATTGGGCTTCAACTTTTAAAAATAAATAAAATCCGATTTGTCTATAACTGAATAATTTTAACGATTCGAGAGCCCTCGGGGCTTGGCGTAGAGGTTAGCGTGCTAACCTCGTATACCAAACGTCGCGGGTTCGGATCCCAGGCAGTCCGATGATTTTATTTAAGTCACTTGGATACCAAATGGCTTTAAAAAAAAAAAGATTCGAATACTTAATTCTAGTAGAGTAAATTTTTCGTGAAAATTGTTTGAAGTACACTTTACTGGTGTAGCATTTCAGATTTTTCCGGCTCTTCCTTCCAAAGAGCCAATGTTAAATCCCCATATGGGGATTTACATGTTAATTTCGATTCAATAGAGGGCCCCTTTAACTTTTTACACATTTAAAAAAAATTTGTTTTAATTCTTATTAAATTTTCGCCCCCCCCTGGACCTCCCTCCAGCTGACTTGGGGCCGCCTGCGGAGGACCCTCGCCTTTTTTTAATTATGAGAAATAATTATCATTACTATATTCCATTTCAGTGCCTACTTGAAGATTTGTTTACATTCATAGAATATATAAATGCAAAGAATCAGGGGCGTATATAGAAATTTTTTTCGGGGGGGGCCTGATCTCAAAAATTTTTCTGCGAAATATTTTGTTTTTCGCGGAACCAAAATTTTCCGCCCTGCGTAAAATTTTGATTTCGCGGAACATTTCATCTTTTGCTGATCCAAAATTTTTTCCCGCCCGTAAAAATATTTTTACCTTGTTCTTTTAGAGTAGCAGAATTTTTTCCACCCGCGGAGCCAAAATTTTTTCGTGTACCGGCAAACATTTCGAGAGGAAGGGGGCCCGGGCCTGCAAAGAATACATAAATATTTCTCTATACATTTCCTATGGGAGAAACCGCGTAACTTTAAGAATTAATAACTCAAAAAGTTATAGGAATTTCAGGATGAAAATAATTTTCCTGTCATCCCGAGAAGGTCCTCTTTAAGCATATAAAATTTCATTTCAAAATTGCAACGGGAAGTTGACTAAATAGAGCGTGACAGACAGACAGACAGAGCGATATTAGCGATTTATATAACTGTTATATAGATATTTGTTTTTTTTTTTTTTTTAATAAAAACAAGCGAGTGTTTAAACCGCTGCGACCGCGGCCATCAACGAAATCACAACCCCCATGGAGACAACAAAAACGAATTTTAATTCACAAAAAAGTATTTATAATATTGTCTGTATATGTTATTTATAATTTGAAACTAACAAAGGAAATCTAATCGACACAGCTTATTTCTCTTTCCAAAGATGCTGTGCGAGCAGTCACTCCAGATTTTTTATTTTCTCCCCCCCCCCTCAGCCCTTCAAGATTATATAATCAACAATTTATTTGATTTAAAGGGCGTTGAGCTCGTTTTGTCTTCTTTCTACACCATTTTATCTGTCTATTATAAAACTAAAATTGAATTTTATAAACACCTAATATATTTATATTGTGAATTCAAGGCAGCTTCTCCTCTTGAAAAGGCAAACTTGTGAATGAATAGAGAGAATCCCCCCCACCCTCCTCCCCCGCCCAGCATGCAAAGAGAAGATGCTTAATTAAGCCAATTGGAGCAGCCATTCAGATCCCGGAGGTCACGTGACATGCGTTACTAATCGTGAATCTTTTAACATCAGTAAATGGGGGGGGGGGGGGTGATAGAAATCGACGACGACGACGACGACACATCTACGGAGAAGCTCAGTCCACAAACGCAATTTTCCTCTATTGGGAATCTATATATAATAATTGCGGAGTGTCCGTCTGTCACGGTCTGTTTGACCAACTTCCCGTTGGAATTTTGAAACGAAATTTTGCAGTCTTATAGAGGACGTTATGGAGAGTCTCTTAAAAATACTCGACTCCCAGGATACCTATAACTTTTTGAGTTATTAATTCCTAAAGTTACGATTTCTCCCATAGGAAATGTATAGAGAAATATTTATGTATTGAAGACGAAATAAAACAAAACTTCTATCGGCCCGAATTATTTATTTTTCCTCTGTCGACGTTTCGGGGACTAAACGTCAACCATCTTCAGGACCTATATCACAAGCAATACATATAATCAGAAATATTATCATTATTTTTTTTCTTTTTTATATAATACGCAGAGCTAAGATTTTTTTAACACCTTTGTAAGTAGATTTATAATGCCTTTCTCTCTGTTGAGTGTGTTTGATGTGTATTATATAAAAGAGAAAAAAATAATGATAATAATTCTGATTATATGTATTGCTTGTGAGGTCCTGAAGATGGGTGACGTTTAGTCCCCGAAACGTCCACAGAGGAAAAATAATTTAAAAGTAATATATATATATATATATATATATAATATATATATAATTGAAAAAAAGATTATTGGGACATCGAGCTATAATTTGTTTAATGACTTATTAACAAATTATCGTGATTAATTTTTTTGTTATCAAGCAAATACAAAAAAAAAAAAAAAAAAAAAAAAACTTAAACCAAGTATTTATTAATTTAAATAAGCGAAAAATGTAGGTACCGCCGGGAGTTGCACCACGGATCTTGTCGATTTACGCTCAACATGCCCTACTGTTGGACCACAGTACGCACTCGCTTATTTAAATTATGATAGATCGCTGATTTCAGTCTACTACACTGAAAAAAAACCGACCTTGTAAAATTAAAGTGAAATCCCTTTAAAAATTTTCAACAAACCTTCCCTTAAAATTAACAAATTTTCCTTTCATTTTTACAAGAAATCGCCTCAAGTTCTATATGACAAAATCATCCCGTAAAAATGAAAAAAATTCCTTTTATTTTTACAGGAAATTTCATCGAGTTCTAATTCAAAAAGAAATCCTGTAAAATTGACAAGGTTTCCTTTAAATTTGACAGTAAAAACCTTTAAATTCTTATTTTACCTGAGAAAAAGGCAACTCCCTCCATACCTACCTCCCTGGTAGGAATTGCCAATGCTGACAAAAGGCCGAACCTTGGGCCAGTTGTCATTTGCCGAGCCTTGAGTAGTGACCATTGGGCCAAGCCTGGTCCGAGGCTTGGTCCATTTGTCTTCCCAAGGCTCGGTTTAATACTATTGGGCCAAGCCTGGTCCGAGGCTTGATCCAAGGCTTGGCCCAATGTTATTATTTTATTAAACCGAGCCTTGGGAAGACGATTGGACCAAGCCTGGTCCGAGGCTTGGCCCAATGGTCACTACCCGTCATTCTCTCTTAGCAGACAGTATGACTAGCTTGAGTTGACTAGGCTACATTTCTTTTCCAGATTCATTATTTGAATATTTTTTGTGAAATCCGAGATGATATCTTCTATCATATATACTTAATTTTGAAAAATATTTGTACTTTTTTATTCACGACACGTCTAACAAAATTTTTTTTGTATCCTGTTTTTTTCTTACATATTATGGCAAAAAACCAAGGTACGTCTACAAAATATATTATGATTTTCTTTTAATATAATTATTATTAATAATAAATTTTGTGCTTGACTTGCAGAACTTCAATGAAGAGTATTTAAAATTATATCACATGCTAATCGAGTGGGATTTAGAAGATCTGTTTCATATATTAAAAGGTAATGTAAATACAGTATAATGTTATAAAACAAAAGGTGAAATGTTTCAAAATATTATCTAGTGTTTATACAAATTATTTTTTTTTTTAATAAAAAACTTTTGCATATGTTTTAGGCTTTCGGCCATTGACTTTAGTGGAAAAAAGGTCTTTTCAGATAAAATTCCTTATTTTCAAGAGACAAAAGAACCAAATACAATAAAGTGGCCTTAGCCCAAGGGGGCTCTCTCGTTAACAGGTAGGCGACTGAGATGAGTCAAGAAGTTAAAAATTTAGAATATAAACAAATTTTGGTGGAATTAAAAACCAACTTTTTTTCAGAATACAACACAAAATCGAAGATTCAGCATCTACAATTGAACAATTCATCCTATGGTTCTGAAAATGCCATTCCAATTGTTTTTTCCATAGTATCTAAAAATAAATACATATCTGTGATATTTTAATGTTTCAAAAATTATTAATAGGCCTATTTATAAAATAAGACATCTTGATAATTCATTTCAAAAGTATTTATTTATATAATTTTGATGTACATTACAACTGAGTTGTAATTTTTTTATATTTAATTTAACTCGTAGAATAAAAAAAAACATTTTTTTTTTATGTTATAATTTTATAAATTTGATTTTTTTCACATAATTTCCTTTAAACAAAGAATCCTTTTAAAATTATAAGAAATCCTGTCAAATTGTTTTAACTTGAATTTATTTCAATCTGCCACAGCTCGTCGGAACACAGGATTTTGGCGTGTTGATTAATTAAAAAAAATTTTTAATTATTTTTTAAATATATGTTTGATTTTTCTCAGGTCATTCGTAAAACAATAATGCATACCTTTGACCTGAGAAAAATTAAAAATATATTTAAAAAATAATTAAAAAATCTCTTAAATTAATCAACACGCCAAAAACCTGTGTTCCGACGAGTGTAGCTGTAGCAGATTGAAATAAATTCAAGTTAAAATTAAATAAAAAATCATTTTAAAATTACAAGAAATTTAATAAATTTAGTTTTAATAAAATATCCTTTAAAAATTACGGGAAATCCTGTCAATTTCGTTTCAACAATTTTTCCTTTAAAATTTACGGTAAATACTGTCAACTCCGTTTTAACAAAATTTCCTTTAAAATTTACAGGAAATCCTGTCAATTTCGTTTCAACAATTTTTCCTTTAAAATTTACCTGAAATACTGTCAACTTCGTTTTAACAAAATTTCCTTTTAAATTTAAAGGAAATCTTGTTAGTTTTTTTCAACAGGAAAACCTTTTTAAAATTATAAGATGCACCTTCAATTTCATTTTAACAAGGTATCCCAATGAATTGACGAGAAACCTCATTGACGCATTTTCATTACGGTTTCGGTATGAATTGAAGGGATTTCCATTGAATTTACAAGGTTTTTTTTTTCAGTGTAGAGAAACGCCGCTCAAATCAAGCGTTCAGATTTCTCCGTTACTGAGGCGCGATCTAGATGGACGTTTTGAGAAATTAACTCAATTATGCAATTAATAAATAAAGAATTATATATATCATGTGTTGGTCCATGAGGTAATTATGAAAAACATATAACCAAGTATTTATTAATTTAAATAAGCGAAGAATGTAGGTACCGCCGGGAGTCGCACCACGGATCTGTCGATGTACGCTCAACATGCCCTACTGTTGGACCACAGTACGCACTCGCTTATTTAAATTATGATAGATCGCTGATTTCAGTCTACTAGAGAAACGCCGCTCAAATCAAGCGTTTAGATTTCTCCGTTACTGAGGCGCGATCTAGATGGACGTTTTGAGAAATTAACTCAATTATGCAATTAATCTGAATCTGAACGCTTGATTTGAGCGGCGTTTCTCTAGTAGACTGAAATCAGCGATCTATCATAATTTAAATAAGCGAGTGCGTACTGTGGTCCAACAGTAGGGCGTGTTGAGCGTAAATCGACAAGATCCGTGGTGCAACTCCCGGCGGTACCTACATTTTTCGCTTATTTAAATTAATAAATACTTGGTTATATGTTTTTCATAATTACCTCATGGACCAACACATGATATATATAATTCTTTATTTATTAATTGCATAATTGAGTTAATTTCTCAAAACGTCCATCTAGATCGCGCCTCAGTAACGGAGAAATCTGAACGCTTGATTTGAGCGGCGTTTCTCTAGTAGACTGAAATCAGCGATCTATCATAATTTAAATAAGCGAGTGCGTACTGTGGTCCAACAGTAGGGCATGTTGAGCGTAAATCGACAAGATCCGTGGTGCAACTCCCGGCGGTACCTACATTTTTCGCCTATTTAAATTAATAAATACTTGGTTATATGTTTTTCATAATTACCTCATGGACCAACACATGATATATATAATTCTTTATTTAAAAAAACTTAAATAAGAATGCCTGGACCCTAATATATATAAATTCATAAATAACGGTTATCGTAAATGTCTTATATGGCCTGAGCTGCCGAAAAGACAGTGTGAATGTGTGTGTGAATGTGAGTGTGAATGAGAAAAAAGTGTGAATGTTTTTTTTATAAAAAAAAAAAAAAATACAAAAAAACAATCTGGCCCAATAATCTTTATTTTTTTTTTGAATTTAATAATGAATTTATTGTTATTATTAATCATATATTAATTAAGAAATTGTTAAAATAAGCTTAGATGATTTATTTAAAAATCAACTGTCAAATTAGTTCAACATTCTTGCAATAGATGGCAGGCTAGTCTAACAGCCGATCCCCTAATAACCTATATTCATATATTTTTATGCTTTTATAAAAGACTAGCTGCGGTAGGGTTGCCTTCGGCAACCCTACCCCGTAGGCCCTGGCGGGCGGCGTCTCGGGATATGACTAAGAGTTGTCCAGATAAGTGTATTTTAATTAATTATGAGGAAGAGTTTTGTGAAAAATAAATAAGGGATATTTTTTTTTTTTGGGGGGGGGGGGCGACGATTCGAAGGAAATGTGAAATCTTAGAGGGAAGTAGAAGTCAGTCAAAAAAAAAAGAAAATTTAATTATATAACAATTTTTATTATTTTTCATTTGAGAGATTTAATTTTCTCATTATTATAATTAATTAGCTTTAATTTTTCATAAGTAGAGAGAGAATACAATGTTTTCCAATGGAAGAATTCTAGATTTGTGATCCCTGATAAGGGGGGGGTTCCCTACCCCTAATTTGACATAATTATAGCCTAAAACCATCCCCGGAAAATACTCTACTTATTAAAAAAATCTCCATGAGAATCGGTTTGGTAGTTTCGGAGTCTATGCGTTACAAACAGACAGACAGACAGACAGAATTTGTCTTTGATAAAATAGCAAAAGTATTAAAATAAAATATAGATATAGGTAATTAAAATTAAAAATTGAATAATTAAATCTCACAATTATTATTTTATAATTCGTCATATATATTAAATTTCAGCTTTCCTATTTTTGTCATCCTCTAAGCCAAAACAATTGATAATCGAAATACGCAAGAGAAAAATAAAAACAAGTTAATTCGGGTAAAGGACAAAGAGGAAGTCCGAAACCGAAATGTAAAATTGTATTTATATGTGCCACAGTGCATTAATGTAAAAAATGAACAAGAAATAAAAATATTTTAAACTTAAACCCATTTTTGTCAATTATATGGATAGAGATACATAATATATAATAACATTTATTGTTAAAAGATCAATGAAAAAGGCATTAATGCCCAATCGCACCGCACACTTTAAGTATGACTTAAAATTAAGTATCAACAACCTGGCAACGTTGTAAATTTTAGTGATATTCTGGTGATTTATTTTTAATTTAATAATTTTTTCTTTTTAATAATCATAAACTAAATTAAATACATATTGTTTATAAATATTAATTTCAGAAAAATGAGAAAATCAGAAACAAAATATTAATTTTCATGATTTTTGATTAATTAATAGCAATTTTATATATAGGCTACTATATATAAATATTAATAACGATATGTCACTCTATAACAGTGTTTTTCAATCTGTGGGTCGGGACCCCTAGGGGGTGGCGAAGCCCTACACGGAGGGTAGGCGGCAAAAGGAAAAAGGCAAAGTTCTACACGATAATAAAAACATAATTTCATGGAGAAGGGAAATAGGTACCAAAATAGAGAAAATCATATAACTTACATAGTCTTTTGATTTACAATCTTTTTGTCGGTCATGAACCAAGAGAATCGCCAGAATTTTTCAACCTGTAAATTCAAAAAGATTGAAAAACACAGCTCTACTAATATAAGACTGGAAAATTTCGTTTCAAAATTCCAACGGGAAGTTGGTCAGAGCGTGACAGACGGATGGACCGACAGGCCCTCCTCTAATATAATATAGATCATCCTCGAAAATATAGTTCATATTGTTCATGTTTTTTATAAGAAAAATCGAAATCGAATCCAAAAAATGTATTATTATTAGTTAATTAATATTATATTATCAATATTGTTTTTTAGCTTAAGTCATTGCTAAGCCCCCGAAATCGAGGGCTTAAATATTTGGGGGTTAAGTATGAAATTTAACAAACTTTCATTGTCATCCGTTGCTAACCACGTTCGTTGCTAAGATAACACGTTCTCTGATTGAAAATAAAATCATGTTTCAAGACCCAAATGGCGTGAATAAAGATGCCAGGACCCCCCCAATATATATTTATTAATAAATAACAGTATCGTTTAAGTCTTATATTATTAAATCACAAATAAATCAGCAGAATATCACTAAAATTTACAACGTTGCCATGTTGCTGATACTTTATTTTAAGTTATACTTAAATTGTGCGGTGCGATTGGGCATAAATATTATTAGCTACCATTCTGACATCTCTTGGCAAATTTTTTGAATTACTTGATATTTGGGCATACTATTTATGACACACAACGCCATCTTAGCGGGAAAAACATACGTAACTCCTTCGCTTCTATTTCGCCTTAAGATAAGAGAGATGTTATTTTTTAATAAGCCTGATATGTATCGTTATTATAAATTGTCTGAAATGACGAATTGACTGAAAAATTGCGGCACCTGATTCAAGAAAAGGTGAGGGTCCGCAGCAGGCGGGTACTGAGCCAGCTGAATAATCAATATACTCCTAACAAGAGTATTAAACTATATTAAACTACAATATTTTGAGCAAAATTAAATTTTACTTTAAAGAAAAAAAAATCTCGACATCGAATTTTTGACATGAATCCAATACTTTCTCTATATATATATTACATATATACATAGGTAAGAGAAAGTAAAAAAAAAAAGAAATTTGTTTTTCAAAAGAAATTTTATTTCTTTTTACTTTCTCTTACCTATTTATATGTTAATATATAGAAGCTATAGAAAGTATTGGATTCATGTCAAAAATTCGATGTCGAGATTTTTATGGTCCCCTGAGTACGAAAAAGCGGTTTTGGCAACATGGTTTGTCTGTCTGTGTTCAATTTAAAGCATAAAGGAATTGAGCTATGAGATTGAAATTTTATATTTAAGTTAGGCACCCCCTTGAGGCTTGAAAATAAGCTTTTAAACAAAATCTGCCAACAAGTACTAGTACTTTACAGATGCACTTTTTTAGTTTTTTTTTTTTTCGATTTTCTTAAGATTTGCTCTCACGATTTTGATTAATATTCGAAAATCGGTATTTTTTAGATGCTCTTTAAAATGTATATTCTCATTTTGCCCTAAAAATTGTTTGAAGCACACTTTAATCTTCTACTTCATAGGAAAGATAGGAAAAAATGGTTGCCATGGTTCCAAAGGTAATAGAAAGTTGTGGGCTGTGCGACCAGTCACAGCATATATTACTTTCTCTTACCCTATATATGAAATATTTAGAGAGAAACTATTCGATTCCTTATTTTTATAGTTCTTCGACTTTCCAGATTCTTATTTCTTTGGTTCTTATAAATCCATTCTTTTATTTTTAATTTCCCCTCTCGGCTGCTGAGGCCATTTAGGTGTCTATTTATACCTATTTATTTTAAGGTTTTCTTTACGTTGTCATTGTAGCACATGCTGAATATTGTCGCTGTTGTTACAAATTTGATTATTGCCAGCCGGCTGGCATAAACCTCGTACCGAAAAGTCAGCCGTGCGGGGGAGTATTTAAATGAAAGAAAATTTGGTTGCAATCGTCTTGTTAATTTGCCATCACCATTAAACCTACAGCCACAGTTCTTCAATATTTATTTTAATTTTAAATTATAATACCGATGCCTACCAGAGGACGTTAAATTTCCATTACCAGGATTTGAGTACAATTTTGAATACGTAATCAATTATTGTTAAAAAAAAAAAAAAATTAAAATATATTAGATACACTAGCTACGAGGCCCGTCATATGTTCAGGATCTTCATACTTTTAAATTACAATTGTTTTTCAAGAAACAATGCGGCTATAATGGAATCCACGAATCGTTGTTACTCCGATATTCTAATTTTATTTCTTCAAATGATAAATAACAATTATCTTGAATATCCAAAAATCTAAACGGGAAATACTAAAATTATAAATAGAATGCCTTTGACAAGTTTATTTTTGAATATGAAATTAATTTATAACATAAGATTTAATAAAGATCTAGTGATGAAAAATAAAATTTATTTTAATACATCTATTTACATCTTCTTTTCTTGAGATTCTTAGTCGCTTAGATAAAGTAAAATAATAATTCAAAAGTTCTGAATATTTTGGAACAAAATATATTTTAGGCTGAGTTGATTCGAATAATAATATTTTCTTTATAACTGGTCTTGGATATTTTCTATTGAGGGCAAATTATAAACAGATGGATGATGTCTCCGTATGGTCCGCCAGAGCTACAACCTGATTCCCTTAATTAAAAAAAAAAAGGAAAGGGACAGGTGGGCAAATTGGATGCTTTATACGAAGATTTGTTTCTGCACATGGTGTTTCCTAAATTTCCTAAATATGTCGGATATACTGTGTTTAAAGTCTTGAAATTTTTTTATCTTTTATTTTAATAAGTTTGAGTTACAGTGGAACCTCGCTTAACAAGCATAATTCGTTTCAGAATCAAACTCGTAACGCCAAACACTCGTTTAAGAAACAATTTTTCTCATTTAAATTAATATACAATACGATCCAAACAACTTTTTTGGATTCAGGGACCTCAAAACGTAATATCCTTCAAAATCTCAACATCGAAATTTTGACATGAATCCAATAGGCTACTTTCTCTCTCTATATATATGTATATTAACTCACACATATAAGTAAGAGAAAGTAAAAAGACGTTTTAAACGAGGATTTTATTTTTTTTTTTAATTTCATTAATGTCTTTTTCGGTAACGAAGGCCTTTTAGACCTCGTCTCTATTTATTTCAATTGGATTGTTAGAGGATTTTATTATTTTTTTTAATGTTAAAGTTTTTTCAACAATGAACAAGTTTTATTTTAAAATGACAATAATGATTGTTTATCTCTTTCCCTCTTGTTGGTTTCTCCTCTTGAATAAAGGTAGGGGGGGGGGGGTAGATGGCGCTGGTGTCGCGCCTGGCAGCTCAGCGAAGCGCTTGCTAGCCGTCAGTCAGTCGATCAGCTGCTCTGTGTTTGTGAACAATCAAATCAAGTTAAGTGAGTGAGTGTAGTGATATTAGATGCTCTGGAATTATTTACCATGTCGTCTCCGGGTGCCGAATCAACGACAGCATCCCGTAGAATCTCCAGGAGTTTTCAATCGTGTTTAAGAGGAGGCGAAAGTGCAGCAGACGCCAGCGGCGACGATGATGACACTGGTGAGATGCAATTGCATTCCCAATATATCAATATATATTATTACATCGTTATTAATACTTTTAAAATTATTTTATAAATCAAATAAGCTTACAGTGTATTTCTCAGTTGAAATGATTAATTTTATGAGAGATGAAAATATCCTATTCAAAGAATATTATTATTTTTTAACTATTGATGATAATATTGCCCCAAAGAATATAAAAAATCTACATCCTCTCTTTCTACGTATTATTCTATAAAAAAATCTATTTTATTTAGCGATTTGTTTATTGAAAATTAATTATTCGTTGTTTATTTAAAACTTCTAGTATTTCAAAATAATATTTTAGGCATTGTTTATTCGTATCCAGGATTTTAGATTGTGTGAGGAAATTTTCTTGAGTCGCTTGTCTTTTTTTTTAATGCTTTTATCTCAATTTTTAATTGAGGAATATTTTTTCAGAGCTCTAAATTCTCTCGTCTTTTGTCGAATTTTTAAATCTATTATTTGATTAATCTCTTCTCTCAATAATTATTCAATTTTTATACTTGTATAAAAATTCTAATCTTCTAATAAATATTTCACCTTGCAAATTGCAATTATCATCAATGATGAATTAATTTCTAGGAATTATCAGTAGATTTTTCCTTATTTTTCAAATAATATTTTTATCAATAAACTCACCTAACTTGTAATCTTGAATTTTCAACGTCATAGCTTTAATTCTGTTATTAATTGATTCATTAAAAAAAAAAAAGGAAAAATTATCCATGATTTCATTTTTCAATTTTTTTCTACTAGCTAAAAATTTTATTTACCAAAGATTAAATGAAGTTTTTTAATTAACTCCTTTTTAATAAATGAAGGCAAAATAGTATGTTTGTGTGTCTTCAAAATAAAGCAAGGAAGAAATAAGCTACGAGGTTGAAATTTTATATCAAAGTTAGTGACCCTCCTGAGGCTCGAAAATAAACCTTTTATTTATAAATAAAATCAGTCGAAGAATACCTGGTAGATATAAAATACTTCACTGATGTACTTTTTTTAGTTTTTTCAATTTGCTCAAAAATTCGCTCTGATTTATTTCAAATTTCAAAAAGTCAATTTTTTTTAGATGCCTTGAAATTAAACTAGGTTTTGTCTTTGGAATACTTCAAGTACTAGTACTTTACTGAGATATAATTTTTTTTTTTTATTTTATCAAAAGGAAAAATCATCGAGTTACAGCTCGGTCATCCCGGAACTTATAATTAATAAACTCTAACAATCCAGTTATTTTCAAACAAAATATAAAAAATACTTTCCCAAGCTTATAAATTTTACTTGTTTAATTCTAATATAGTCTATTGGCGTAAATTACTGTGACAAACACAGAACACAACTTTCAATTACCATAGATAAGAGAAAACTGTGCGACCAGTCACACCAGGTGTTTTTTTACCTATGAATTTTTACGATCAATGCCCTTTTGGGTAATTTGATTTTCTAATTCAATTTAAGTTTAAAATAATCATAAATATAAAAAAAATGTTTATCTATTTTTGCTCATTAATTGATAATGAATATTTAAATTTCTTGAACATTTTTATTTAAAAAATTTATATAATTTTCCCATTTTTGTGCTTATTTATGGCAATTTCTTTTTAACCTAGTTTTGAGTAAATGCAAGATAATAGTTCAAAAACCTTGTAAATAAAATTATTTATTTTTATACTCCTGTATCACAAACTCATGTTCTTGAGATGCAATTCATCCTGGACCTGCTGCTGTTTCTAGAGTAGCCCCACTTGAGAATGCTTTCCTCTCCTTTTTCAACTTGTTTTTGTTCCAAGGAAATGGAAACACGAGACGAAATCTTAATGATGATGATGTCATCATTATCTTTCTGAAGCCTAGAGAATTTAAAAAAAAAAGATATATCGTGCATCTTATTCTTTTTTTCCTAATAGTACTATTATCTTAAATTGTTTCTCTGAAATAAATAAACGATATTTGAATTTTTTATCCTCAAAATTTGAAGACCCCGAGATGGGGATTCTTTTAACTCCGAAACGTTATTATTATAAAAAAAAATTAAAATTAAATAGGATTTATTAGTCAATTTAAGCGATTTCAAAAACACAATAATAATAATAATAACTACATAATATCATTTTGGAATTCTCTCTCTTTCTTAACTGGTCCATAGGAAATAAAAATTTTTATAAATAAATAGTCTATAATAAATATTTTTATAAATAAAGAAATCTATTTAATCACAGAAAATCTCTTGATAGGAAGCAAAATAAAAAGTCAATGAGAAAAAGGAAATCCTTTCCTCTAATATAATTTAAAAATCTTTGGGTTACCTCCCTAAAATTTTAACTGGGGTAAAGTAAAATTTAATTCCTCAAAAAAAAAAAAAAAAAAGATCTGGAGTGACTGGACCCTGCCTTCGGTAATTGAAAATTATGTTCTCTGCTTGTCTTGCCAGATAGCACCGATTTTATTTAAAAGTTTTTTTTCACGCCTCAAGGGTACCAAACTTAAATATCAAATTTCATCCTCCTAGCTCTTTTCCTTTTTGACATATTTTGTTCATAGGTTTATTCATAGACACACACATACACAGATAATTTTTGCAGGACCACTTTTTTTGGGCTCAGGGGGTCTCAAAACTTGTATTTCTATCAAAATCTCGAGATCGAATTTTTGAGATGAATGCAATACTTTCTATATATTCAGGATTCGCAGGGACTTTGCAGCCAGGAGATTAAATAAAAAAATCTTTTATTTAATTTTTATTTGCCGACGTTTCGGTCTTTCTATATATTATTATAAATTTACATATATAGGTAAGGGAATGTAAAAGCTTAAACTGATTAAAATTTTTTTATTCCAAATGTTTTAAAAATTTAATCAGTTTTATTTGATTCCCGAGGACATAAAAGTTGATTTGAATTCACAAACTAATATAATTTTCAACAATATTTGATCATGATGTAATTTTTTTTTGTAATACAAGCTTCACAGTTATCGCCATAAATATTCCCAACTTGGAGTTTTTTTTTTTTTTTTTTTAATAAATACAAATACAACATTCTAGCCACTCATTCTGTCATCTGTTTTGAAAAACAAATAATTGTAAAATCCTTGCACCGTAATGACAAGTCAAATAATGAGTAGGAACGTTTATATTTGTCATTTCAAGTGAATTTATTCTTCATTATTCATTTATCTCTTACATACATAACAAACAAAATTCGTGAAAATTTCAAATTGATAACAATTAGTTAAATTGTTTATTATTACCAGTTTTGTTTTTCTAAGAGAGGGCGGAATGCAATCTATGACTCGTTTCATATTCATCTCTATGTTGTTTTAGAATAATTAATCATTTTCTACTATTTATGTTTATTACTAGTTCGTGTCAAATTATACAAAAGTATCGTAGCATTCATCAAGTATTTTCTATTTTATTGTTAATCAAGTTTTGAAAAATTCATTTATAATTATTTTTTTCAAAATATTTTTCTATTCTTCTATTCTTCTTTTCAATATATAATAGCGGAGTGTCCGTCTGTCCGTGCGTCTCTCATTATCTGTTTTGCCAACTTTCCGTTGGAATTTTGAAACGAAATTTTGCATTATTATAGAGGACGTTATGGGGAGTCCAGGAAAAATACTCGCATTTCCAAATTCTCAAAAGGGAAGGCGCAAAAAATTCCCGAAAATGACTCCGCCCATTGAAGAGCATTGAGTTTTGTCTTATCTTATGAAGTTTTTAATAAATCTCTATATAATATTAAATAAATAAATCTCTATAATCTCTCAAATTAAAAATAGTAATATAATTAAATTTTATTTTAAATTAATTTATTAATTTATTATTGCCTTTACTGAAAAATTGTTCCACTTGATTAAGAAATGACGTTGGTCCACCGCTGGCGGGTCTGAGCCAGCTGAGGAGGTCCCCTAGCAAAGCCTACCGAATGTGGGCTGCGCTGCTAGTTTTATAATAATACAATACTTGTTAAAATAAATTAATTTAGATAATTTCCGACATTTTAATTTCTACTTCTTCCTCTGTTGTTTTAAGAATAAAACTTTTGAATAATTAAACTTTAAAATTATGTTTACTTAAGTCTCTAACATTTATACAGACGTCTCAAATTATTAAAGTTTAAATTGTATGGTGCTTGTTTTGGATACCTGAAAAAAAATCAACGTTATTTTAGGCCTAAGTGCCTAAGATCTTAGAAATTATATTTATATGTATTCTTCTTTTTATAAAAATGTTTTTTTCTTTTATTCGTTGCATAAAGAGGGAGGTTTAGTAAAAGAAGGGAGAGAGAAGCATACTTTTTCCCCTGCAAGGTCAATCCTGTTGTTGATTAAAAGAAATAGCTAACTAAAAAAAAATTAATTTTTTATCAAGTAAAGAATAGAAGGGTGATTGAGAACCTCCCCCCCTCCCCTTTTTGACTTCATAATCCTTTATGAAGGTGATAAAGGGTTGATTTTTTTTCTTTTTATTTTTTTGCATAATTAAGAGCTGAATAAAAATTTCGAATAATATCTTTCGCACTTTTCTTTTACTAACTGCTATTAATATAATTCTTTAATTTCTTTGTCATTTCTTTGTTCATAATATTGATTTTGAAACATGAAAAAGTTGTTTAGAATTAAATTGATCCCCTCGATGAAATGACTTTCTTTTTCATTCTCAAATCATTCGGACTGACTTGACCTTCACACCTTCCAGTGGCGTACCGAGGGGGGGCGAGGGGGCGGTCCGCCCCAGGCCCCGTCCGGGATAGGCCCCCATATATTTATAAAAAAAAAATTTAATGAAAATTTTCCCTTTGAAAGGCCCCGGGGCCCTCAGGGCTCAAGTAAAAATGGGAAAATTTAGATAAAAAAAAAGAAAATTTAATAAAAATTTCTCTTTGAGGGGCCCCGGGCCCTTGGGGCTCAAGTAAAAACAAAATTTAATGAAAATTTCCCTTTGAAAGGCCCCGGGGCCCTCAGGGCTCAAGTAAAAACAAAATTTAATGAAAATTTCTTCTTTGAGAGGCCCCGGGGCCTTCGGGTTCAAGTAAAAATGGGAAAATTTAGATAAAAAAAAAAGAAAATTTAATAAAAATTTCTCTTTGAGAGGCCCCGGGGCCTTCAGGGCTCAAGTAAAAATGGGAAAATTTAGATAAAAAAAAAAAGAAAATTTAATAAAAATTTCTCTTTGAGAGGCCCCGGGGCCTTCAGGGCTCAAGTAAAAATGGGAAAATTTAGATAAAAAAAAAAGAAAATTTAATAAAAATTTCTCTTTGAGGGGCCCCGGGGCCCTTGGGGCTCAAGTAAAAACAAAATTTAATGAAAATTTCCCTTTGAAGGGCCCCGGGGCCCTCAGGGCTCAAGTAAAAACAAAATTTAATGAAAATTTCTCTTGAGAGGCCCCGGGGCCTTCAGGGCTCAAGTAAAAATGGGAAAATTTAGATAAAAAAAAAAAGAAAATTTAATAAAAAATTTCTCTTTGAGAGGCCCCGGGGCCCTTGGGGCTCAAGTAAAAAACAAAATTTAATGAAAATTTCCCTTAGAAAGGCCCCGGGGCCCTTGGGGTTCAGGGATATACGGTATTTTAAAAATATTTTTGTGTATGGAGGAGAGGGATATTTAAAGATGACCACCCCCCTCCAAGAAAAAAAATTCAATATAAGGCCCCCCTCTTCTAGTTCCGCCCCAGGCCCCCAACTTCCTCGGTACGCCTCTGACACCTTCAACTAAATAATTCTTTAATTTAAAGACCTTTTACACGAGAAAAGTCACCTTCGGTACTCTATAGCCTTTTAGTAGAGTTTGGTCACGAAAGACTGAAATTATATTTTCTTAATATTTTAAACGTTTTATTATAAGATACGTACATAATAAACTTTTTCAAAATTAATCTATTTTTAAGTACAGTTAGTGACATTATTAAAGCACCCCATGCTTTTACTTTCTCTTACCTCTATATATATGTTAATATATGGGCCCGGGCCCTGGGAAAAAAAATTAAAATTTTTTCCCAATTTAAAAATTTTACATCTTGAAAATCGAATGTACTGTATTGGATTCATGTCAAAAATTCGATGTCGAGATTTTGATGGATCTTCACGTTTTGAGGTCCCCTGAATCCAAAAAAGTGGTTTTCGCGACATGGTCTGTCTGTCTGGGTGTCTGTGTGTCCGTGAACAAAATATCTCAAGAACGAAAAGAGCTAGGAGGTTGAAATTTTATATTTAAGTTAGGCACCCCCATGGGACGTGACACGAAGCTTTGAACAAAATCGACCAAAGAGTACTAGTACTTTACTGATGCACTTTTTCAGTTTTTTTCGATTTTCTCTAAATTTGCTCTAACGATTTTTTTTTAAATTCAAAAATCAATTATTTTTTAGATTCTCAATAAAATGTATATTCTCATTTTGTCATTGAAATCTTCTGAAGACCACTTTACTCTTGTACTCCATAGAATTGATAGGAGAAATGGTTGCCATGGTAACAAAATATAAACATTTTGCCATACTTATAAATTTTACATCTTGAAAATCGAATGTACCGTACTGTCGGAAACTAAATACATGTCGACACAAAAAATCTGGTGTGACAAGCACAGTACAGTTGTGTGCTGTGCGCCAGTCACACCAGATTTTTTTTCATGCGATTATTTCATTGTTAAAAAAAAAAATATTACCAACACTAATGGTCCGATGTTTACCAAAAGCTTTTCAGTTGTTGGACTTTAATCTACTTAATATATGCAAAATTTTTTTTTTCTCCCTTTCATATTGAGAGCTCTCTATCTCTAAGATGAAACATTTGCTAATTTTTCAACCCCTTTTAAATTGGGACAAAAATAAATTGAATTATAGTATATAAAGAACATACTACAACAGTATATACAAAAAACATTCATAAATTAATTTTTTTAATATTTTAAAATGCCATAAAATAAATTTATTGTTTACTCTGACATCTACAAGCTATCAATTATATTTCTTTTGTATATAATACTATTTTATTTTTATTGAACATTTTCATTGAGAGATTTATATTTATTTATGATTTATAGTTAATCACAATATATTTACTATTTTTAAATGTATTTACTATTCATTCAGGTGTATAGAAATAAATAGACCATGCCATCATTTCGAGTTTATCAAATTCTTCTTCAAGAGTTTTATTCTTTTAATATATTACATCACTGATGTGTAAATAGGCCTACTACAGATTATTTCTTTCATTTCTAAAAGATATATACTATTTCCTATTACTTTCTCTTACCTATGTATATATGTAATATATATATAGAGAGAAAGTATTGGTTTCATGTCAAAAATTCGATGTCGAGATTTTGATGGATCTTCACGTTTTGAGGTCCCCTGAATCCAAAAAAGTGGTTTTCGCGACATGGTCTGTCTGTGGGTGGGTGTGTGGGTGGGTGGGTGGGTGGGTGGGTGGGTGGGTGTGTGTGTGTGTGTGTTCAATTTTAAGCATGAAGGAATTGAGCTATGAGGTTGAAATTTTATATTTAAGTTAAACACCCCCGGGACCGGAAAAATAAGCTTTTAATCAAAATCGGCCAAAGAGTACTAGTACTTTACTGATGTACTTTTTCAGTTTTTTTCGATTTTCTCAAAATTTTGCTCCAACGATTTTTTTTTTAATTCAAAAATCAATTATTTTTTAGATTCTCTATAAAATGTATATTCTCATTTTGTGATTGAAATCTTCTGAAGACCACTTTACTCTTGTACTCCATAGAAAAGATAGGAGAAATGGTTGCCATGGTATCAAAATATAAATATTTTCCCATACTTATAAATTTTACATCTTGAATTCAATTGTACCCTACTGTCGGAAACTAAATACATGTCGACACAAAAATCTGGTGTGACAAGCACAGTACACAACTTTCGATTACCGCAGGTAAGAGAAAGTTGTGTGCTGTGCGCCAGTCACACCAGATTTTTTTTTAATATTTTTATTTCAAATTCATTAAAAACTTGGGTATATAAAATTTAATATATTAAGAAAATAAACGGCCATTGGGCTCAGGGCCAAAGTTTTAATATAACGCAAAAATGTAAGAGCAAAAATAGGTGTTGGCTGTGTCTTCTACACAGCCGGTGGCTTTTTAACGTGACAACGTCTTTTGCTTGACTTCAAAAATTTTTTTTTTCTCTTGCCTATATTGAAATATAAAAAGAGAAAGTATTGTTTTTTGTTTTTTTACTAGTAGTTTGTTTTCATAAATAAACATGTTCAAACATTTTCATTGAAACAATATATGACAGGTGTGGCTTTTTTATCCATTAAGGGCGACTTATGCTTAAAAAATGAGGTTTTTCGAGGAAAAACTAAATTTGGAGTTAATTACTCGGGATTTTTTTATTTATTCTATTAGAGGTTATCTTTCTGCACTAAATAACATCTCATTTAGTCGGATCTGATTAGCCGTTCGGAATCTATAGGGGTTTAAATTTTCGAAAAACGAAATCCCGCTGAGTGCTCTCATGCGGTAAAATGACGTCATATCAAAAAAAGAAAAAAACACCCCGGGGTATTGAACCACTCTTTCTAAAACTATATTTAGATTTTATGTAGCTTTTATGGTCAAGTCGCTAGGCGTTGCACAAGTAGGGCTATTTTTCGATATTTTTTTTGCCTAAAAAATGAGGGTTTTCGAGGAAAAAACTAATTTTGGAGTTAATTACTCGGGATTTTTTATTTATTCTAATAGAGGTTATCTTTCTGCACTAAATGACATCTCATTTAGTCGGATCTGATTAGCCTTTCAGAATCTATAGAGGTTTAAATTTTCGAAAAACGAAATCCCGCTGAGTGCTCTCATGCGGTAAAATGACGTCATAGCAAAAAAAAGAAAAAAACACCCCCGGGGTATTGAACCACTCTTTCTAAAACTATATTTAGATTTTATGTAGCTTTTATGGTCAAGTCGCTAGGCGTTGCACAAGTAGGGCTATTTTTTCGATATTTTTTTGCCTAAAAAATGAGGTTTTTCGAGGAAAAAACTAATTTTGGAGTTAATTACTCGGGATTTTTTTATTTATTCTAATAGAGGTTATCTTTCTGCACTAAATGACATCTCATTTAGTCGGATCTGATTAGCCTTTCAGAATCTATAGAGGTTTAAATTTTCGAAAAACGAAATCCCGCTGAGTGCTCTCATGCGGTAAAATGACGTCATATCAAAAAAAAGAAAAAAACACCCCGGGGTATTGAACCACTCTTTCTAAAACTATATTTAGATTTTATGTAGCTTTTATGGTCAAGTCGCTAGGCGTTGCACAAGTAGGGCTATTTTTCGATATTTTTTTGCCTAAAAAATGAGGTTTTTCGAGGAAAAAACTAATTTTAGAGTTAATTACTCGGGATTTTTTTATTTATTCTATTAGAGGTTTTCTTTCTGCACCAAATGACATCCTATTTAGTCTGATCTGATTAGCCGTTCGGAATCTACAGGGGTTTTAAACTTTCAAATTAGAATTTACCGCAGCGCGGTAAAATTAAATGATAGGAAAAAAATAAATGGTGAAATCTTTAGCTGAAAACTCATTCTTTCTAACCGTATATTCCCCATAATTATACCTCTTAAGACAGAGGAGTTATTCAAGCTGATAAACTTTTTTGTGCATGCCCCTCTAACATGATTTGTAAGACGTTGTCACGTCAAAAAGAGATTTCCCAGAAAGGAGATTTAAAGTATCTCAAAAAAAAAAAAAAAAAAAAATTGAATTTTTTTATAATTAGCATATATTATTTTATAATAGCACATATCTGAATCCATATAGGAATTTTTCCGAATTGGATAAGATGAAAAATTTTTAATGAAAATTTAGGTACTCACTTGCCAAATTTGATAAAGTGATAAGGATAATAATTTCATAAGGTCATGAAATAAAAAACAAACTAAAGCAAATTTATATATAGAGAAAGTATTGGATTCATGTCAAAAATTCGATGTCAAGATTTTGATGGATATACACGTTTTGAGGTCCCCTGAATCCAAAAAAGTGGTTTTCGCGACATTGTCTGTCTGTGTGTCTGGGTTCAATTTAAAGCATGAAGGAATTGAGCTAGGAGGTTGAAATTTTATATTTAAGTTAGTCACCCCCGGGAGCGTATAAATAAGCTTTTAATCAAAATCGGCCAAAAAGTACTAGTACTTTACTGATTTAGTTTTTCAGTTTTTTTCGATTTTCTCAAAATTCGCCCCAACGATTTTTTAAAAAAATTCAAAAATCAATTATTTTTTAGGTTCTCTTTACATCTTGAAAATCGAATGTACCGTACTGTCGGAAACTAAATACATATCGACTCAAAAATTTGGTGTGACAAGCACAGTGCACAACTTTCGATTACCGAAGGTAAGAGAAAGTTGTGTGCTGTGCGACCAGTCACACCAGATTTTTTTTGTGATTAATTTCTAAGGTTCTACTGTATAAATAGTGCTAGTGACATTGTCGTTGTCTAATCGACCAAGGAAATAAAGTCAGATATCATATAAATTGTTTGCTTTGAATGGATGGCAGCCACCAGGTTGGAATAAAGACTAGAAAAGAAAATCGCTTTTTCTGATGATGTTCGGAAGACGCTATCGAGAAGTAGTATCTGTTAATACCCAGACAGCTTATAATATTGCAACAATATTGCAAATCTTGAACAATATTGCACGGCAATATTCCAAGCTGTCTGGGTAATAAAGACTATTTTCTGTTTTCGTCTATATTCCCACCAAGCTGCCCTTTAATACCAGGCATTCTTAAAAAGGATAGGGACATTCTTCTTTTGAGGTTATATTTTTTTTACCCTAAAATCTTTTTTTTTTTAATTCTCTATTCGACATTAACAACACCTATGACTACAAACTCAGAGAGCGGAAATTATCAGGCTCTTTAAATAATCCCAACTCTCATTAGAATGTTAAAAAAAAAAAAACAACTTGAAAAAGTTATCCGGATCCAGGTGTACACATGCATGCCTACAAGAAATATAAGGAAATAGAAAATTTCCACCAAGTTTAACAAGTAGATTACAATTAATGATATAATAGTAATAATAAAGAGAAATTTAAATTGTCCAATTTCTTTAAATAAATACTTTTTTAAAATGATGATTTTTAAGCATCAATGTAAGCTTATTTCCTGAATAGAAATGAATTAAAATAGCAGGAAGTACATTTCAGAGGTGAAAATTTTTACATTTTAGCCGAACATGTATTAAATACTATACCATGAGATGAGAATAAATTCATTCTTTTTTTTTCCTTAGGTTATCTAAGTGATTAACTATTAATGAATTTTTATTGTAGAATAACTCTAGGGCTTCTATAGAGAAAAATTCATTAATGAACTGGTCAATTTGGTTGCCCCTCTACAGAGGAAAATAAAAAAGAGCGAATTTTTTCATCCCTTATTTGAATCTTATTACGGTCGTAGCCAGAAAATTTTTTATTTTTAGATTTTAAGAGAATCAGGTATCTCCTCTTCTCCCGCCTTATTTAATGAAACTTTACAATTTTTGAACCTACCTTTTAGAATTCAAAAAATATTTTTATAACCTTTTTTTAGGTTAATAATTAAACACAGTAACAGACAAAAAAATAAGTTGATAGACATCAGAAAAAATCTTATGCAAAAAGGAAGATGTCTTAAGATATCTTTCTTTTCTTCCTTCCTTCCTTGTAAAAAAGAAAAAAGGAAATTAAAAAAAAGTCCTAGGAATTTTCATATTTTAATTAAATGTTTGTGTTTGAGGAAGTTGAGAGAGAGGGAGGGGGGGAGGAGCTTGCATTCATTCATTTTTTCTATACAGAGGGATCGCTTTTCATTTGATTTTTATAAATAGAACATCTGGTCGAAATTTTATTTTTAAATTATTAAGCTACAATTTTGAGGATTGTTTTTGTTTCCGTCTCGTTTTTTTTTTCTCCCTTCTACATACAGGATTCGGGTGGGCTTAATTAGACAGGCGACAAATCCTGTATCACCTAATTGAGCATCCCTTTCGTTATTCCTTTTTTTGAAACATTTCTATTTTGTTATTTTATAATAAACAAAGACTAAAACGAAATTTATATTAATTACTAGTTAGAGCCTTGTTTGAAAAGAATGGAATTTTTTCAATCAATGCTCAAATAGACTGTTCATTAGCCAGTCAATATATCGTTTAAGATAGCAAATTTGCGAGATATGTTTGTGCTTAAGATTGGGCAAAATTGCACCCCCTGGAGTCGAACCAGGACCTCCACGCTTTCGCGGCGGGTGGACTACCCTTATCCTGCGCCGGCCCAACCAATGAAATTTATATTTTTATACTCTTAAAAGGTGATGGAGTCAGAGAAATAACAAGAAAGACGTGTGCATTTTATTATCTTTTTGTCCTCAAGGCTGACGTTTTGGCTTTAGGTTTAGGCCATCTTCAGAGTCGGCTTCCAATAATCAAATATGGTGATATTATAAAACATTGACAGTATTCAGCATGTGGTCTGCTCAGAGCAAAACGTAAAGAAAAATTAACATTTTTTTGGTCATATGTCGCTGTTTTTATAATATCCACACATTTAATTATTGCAAGCCTACTCTGAAGATGGCCTAAACCTTAGGCCGAAACGTCCGCTTTGAGGATATTCTGAATGTTGTCGCTGATTTATAATATCCACATATTTGATTATTGCCAGCCGGCTCTGAAGATGGCGGCCTAAAACTCAGGACGAAACGTCAGCCTTGAGGACGAAAATCTAAATAAAAAAAAAATTTTGCTGCACAAATCTTTCTTGTATTTCTCTGACGTCACCTTAATGGTGATGCCGACAGCTATAGTTCTTCAACAATAACCTATTCTTAAAAGACACAGTTACTTTTGAGACAACAATTCCGACAGCTTAGCATTTTGGTTATCTAAGCTCAAGGCTGAAACCCCTCCCCCGGTAGTTAATAGTGGCGCCGACTGTTCCTTATATTTAATTTACATATCTTCTTTTTAAAGTTTTAGTAATATTTTGTTGCTAGTTTTCATTTTATGATTATGGGGGGGGCCCCCCCCGGGGGGGTTGAATATAAAAATGTTTTATGTGAATATCACTATCCTTTTACGCTATTAATATTGACATTTATTGAAACGAAAATGAAATTTGACACCTAGAAATATGATCACAGTTTTTTTAGTTTTGGACATTAAAAACAATTTTTTGAGATGATTATTGACTTAAATTTGTAATTCCGGTTACAGTTCATTAAGGAAATTGACACGAAAATTGTATTTAGAATCGGTGAACTGGAAATATCAGTTTACTCTTTTAGAATTATAAATTGTTAAATGAATTCAACGAAATCTTCATTCTTTCGTTTCATTTAGTTTTGGTTGATGGTTTTGAAATAGAATCTATTATAGTCCAGACAGTTGCCGAATTTTTTTTTAATCTATTTTACATAAAATTTCACTATCGTATATATTTATTTATATATCTCTCTAATAAAAACATAATGATAAATTATCTATATTATACTTTTGTATCGGTTACTAGATAATGTTTCTCTCTTCATATATAATCTTTTCTGACATATAATCATTAACAAAAAAAAAATATATCAAGGACAAATATACTGATAAGGGCTTATAAATATTAATATTTAGTCAGGTGAAGAAGAGGGCAGAGGCAGCCAAAAAAGCCTTGGTTGCTTCTGCCCTTATATAAATTGAAAAACTTCCATATTCAATTTTTCTAAATAAATAATAGTTCTTATTTTATTTAATGCAAACAAAATGCAATCCTAATAATAGGGAAATTGATGGACAGACATCTGCGGCACACATCCGGCACAGAGCAGGGCGTAAGAGACGTAAGGGTGTTGTTGTCGTTGACGATGTTCTATCTCTATAAATACCCACACAGTCGCCGCTTCCTAATAATTCGAAATTATTTATTATATTTATACAATGCCCCCACTCGTCTGTTGCTCTCTAAATAATAATTATATTTGTGTATATATCCCAACAGGAAAAACATTCATTGAAATTTATTTCAATTGAGATTTATTCCTCTTAGACTAAAATGTTTTTTATTTGTTATGTTATTACTCTGGCTCCGGAACATCAATCATCCCACATGGAGATAGCTATTCCCTTTAGGGCTTAAATTCTTCTATAAAATTCTTCATGGAACTTTTTATTTTATTGAAATTGTTGATAAAATTTAGCACGTTAATGGGATAAGGCGAATCATATTAAACTTAATTTTTCCATTGTTTTGTAACAATTTATTTTATTAAATAATAAACTATATACAAGATATAGATGGTCTTTTAAATCAAAGACAGAGAATTATTTATATTTATATTTACGTAACTCAAAAAACCGAGAAAAGTAGATACCACCGAGAGTTGAATTGCCGATTTGTCCTCAGCATGCCTTCGAATTATTAGGTCTGCCAGGGATGCTGAGGACAAATGGGTAGTTGTGGTTCAACTTCCAGAGATACCTACTTTTTTCGACTTTTTGAGTTACGTAAATATAAATATTAATGATAAAATATTTTATCATTTTTTTATTTATTTTTATGCAATTTTAAAGAGGTTTTTTTTTATTGTTGTGCTCTAGAAAGATAGATGTGATCTTCACCAAGAGGCGGACGGGAAATTAGTACTTGCTATATACTAAAAAATTGGGGAGAGGCTAATTTATCAACTGTATTACCTCAAAAAACAACAAATCTCTCTTTCTATCCTTCTCCCATCCTATGGTCCAAACTATCAAATTTTTATCTTTCCTATGACTAGCTGTATAACTCTCCTTCAGAGGCGCAATTCTCTTTGATATTAAATTTAATTTCTCATAATTATGGGATGGAAGAAAGCAAGTACGGGTGCAGCAAATAAAGAGAGCCTTTGGATGCCAAATTCCGAAAAGGAGACGTTTCAATATAGATTATCACAGTGGTTGCTTGTCATTTTATGATGGGTTGGAGGAGACGTTTCGTTGAACTCTCACGAAGCATTAAACACTCGCCCGTTTTTATAAAAAAAAATATACATGTGCACATATTTGTGCAGCACAACAATGACAACTTTGTGCCTAATTAGTTTATAAGCCAACGAGGACTGAGGATGGACAAATGAAATTTTGTCCGAAACGTCTTCCTTTTCGGCATTTGGCATCCAAAGGCTCTCTTTATTTGCTGCACCCGTACTTGCTCTTTTCCATTCCATAACATCAACAACTTCTCTTCACCTTATATTTCTCATAATTACCAGGGTATTTATTACCTTTATAGTAATTCTCTACCCATTTTATATTTACTGGTTTTAAATGCGACAAACTTTCTATTCATTAATTGATTTATATACAGAACTCAAGAGTGAAATACTATTCAACAATAAATGAAAAGAATTTTTTTAGATATTACTTTTCCACCACAAATATTTCGAATATAGAAATTCTTCCCTTTCTAATATTATTTATTTTTATATCATCTCAGCGTAAAACGAAAGAGACACGCTGTAGATGTAACGGTATGGTTCAAATATCCAATAAAAATAATCCCTTCGCTGTTTTTTTTTTTTTTATTTATTGTATTTTTTCTGTGATTTGTCACCGGACTTTCCAAAAGCTTCAATTCAAATATTTTATTTTATTCAAAAAAAAAATTTATCTTGCTTTCAGAATACAGGTAGTAAATTTAAAAAAAAGTTTCGTCTCATTGATAAACTTGAAAAATCAACACTCGTCTGAAAGATGAAATAAACTTTGTTTATAGTAATAATTCTAAGCAATCACTTTGAGTTTTATTTATTAACTTTTGGCAAATTAAATGAATGTTTTTTTTTCTTTTAATTTGTGGGAGGGGCATGTTTGGCAACGTCTCAATCCCTTTGCCCTTGTTTTTTACTCTTTCGCTTCCTCCCTGGAGCTAAATCGGTCCCAAGGGAATTCCCGACGTTCATACATCTTCCTCTCAAACCGCTTGCATTAACAACAACAGCAACAACAAACTTCGATCAGACAACCTGTCAATTAGCTTAAACATTTTATGATAAGACGATTGAGGAAATCAGAAATTGATCAATCTTCGATGTTGCGTAAATCACAAATCGATTCGCTAATAACTTAATAAGCCTCTTAAAATTAAAGATCAAATAAAAAATATCTACCTGGTATATAAAAATAATATAATAACTGATAAAAAATATTTTATTAAACTTATATTATTCAAGTAATCTAAATTAACATTTTAATGAAAATATACGTTGTGCTTTTTTTTTTTAACAAAAAACACATTTTTTTCCCATTCCCCAAATAAAAAAAAAGTTAATTTTCGGCATTTAAGGCCATTTAGACCCCCTACCTATATACCCAAATGATTTGTATTCAATTCAATTGAAATAAACTTGGGACGGGAAGCGAACCCGACACAATAAACATGCCGAATCAAACAAAAATGCAACTATGTTTAAATATTTGTTCTAACTTCTTAAGCTTATCAATCACATTCTCTTTTCCTACAATAATCTATTTTTATATCTAAATATTTCTTCCCATTTTTTTTTTCTTCTAGCCACTTTATGTCAATAAAAATCTGGTGCGACTGTCGCACAGCACACAACTTTCTCTTACCTTCGGTAATCGAAAGTTGTGTTCTGTGCTTGTCACACCAGATTTTTTGTGTCGACATATATTTAGTTTCCGCCAATATATTAGAATTAAAGATGTCAAATTTATAAACATGGGAAAATATTTATATTTTGTTACCATGGCAACCATTTCTCCTATCTTCTCTATGAAGCACAAGAGTAAAGTGTGCTTCAAACAATTTTGAGAGCAAAACGAGAATATACATTTGAAAGAGCATCTAAAAAATAATTGATTTTTGAATTTTAATCAAAATCGTTAGAGCGAATTTTGAGAAAATCGAAAAAAACTGAAAAAGTACATCAGTAAAGTACTAGTACTCTTTGGCCGATTTTGATTAAAAGCTTATTTTTCCGGTCCCGGGGGTGTTTAACTTAAATATAAAATTTCAACCTCGTAGCTCAATTCCTTCATGCTTAAAATTGAACACACACACACACACACACACACAAGACACACACACACACAGACACACACACAGACAGACCATGTCGCGAAAATCACTTTTTTGGATTCAGGGGACCTCAAAACGTATATATCCATCAAAATCTCGACATCGAATTTTTGACATGAAACCAATACTTTCTCTCTCTATATATATATTACATATATACATAGGTAAGAGAAAGTAAAAAATTCTTTATATTTCAATAATAAAATACATTTATAATATATAGTAGAATAAAAAATCTGGTGTGACTGGCGCACAGCACACAACTTTCTCTTACCTTCGGTAATCGAAAGTTGTGCACTGTGCTTGTCACACCAGATTTTTTGTGTCGACATGTATTTAGTTCCCGGCAGTATGGAATATTTGAATTCAGATGTAAAATTTATAAGTATGGGAAAATATTTATATTTTGTTACCATGGCAACCATTTCTCCTATCTTTCCTATGAAGCACAAGAGTAAAGTGTGCTTCAAACAATTTTGAGGGCAAAACGAGAATATACAGTTGAAAGAGCATCTAAAAAATAATTGATTTTTGAATTTTAATCAAAATCGTTAGAGCGAATTTTGAGAAAATCGAAAAAAACTGAAAAAGTACATCAGTAAAGTACTAGTACTCTTTGGCCGATTTTGATTAAAAGCTTATTTTTCCGGTCCCGGGGGGTGTTTAACTTATATATAAAATTTCAGCCTCATAGCTCAATTCCTTCATGCTTAAAAGTGAACACAGACACACACACACACCCACCCACCCACACACCCACCCACCCACAGACAGACCATGTCGCGAAAACCACTTTTTTGGATTCAGGGGACCTCAAAACGTGAAGATCCATCAAAATCTCGACATCGAATTTTTGACATGAAACCAATACTTTCTCTCTATATATATATATTACATATATACATAGGTAAGAGAAAGTAATAAATAAAAGGCCAAGCATCTATGTTTATTTCTTTATCTTCATGTCCAGGGTTCAGTCAAGAGGTTTTTCTGTTGACTCAACCCTAGCCATGAAGATGGTCGCATAGTCGATCGAAACGTCGCTGTGGGTTCTATAATAAAAGAAATAAACATAGATGCTTGGCCTTTTGCTTATTTATTCAACTACATATCGATTCAGCTATTCACCTCGCTAACATTTATAATATAGCAACACATCCTCCACACCTTCTCTTTTATAAATATAAAAATTTTCTTTTCTTGTGAAAGTAAAATAGAAAAAGAACAGGTTCAGATGTTCTGGAGTCTGAGTTTTCCCAGAGGGCATTCAAATTCTCTCGACCTAGTCCCGAACTCGTTCCTGAGGAAACATCAATCCTCAAGTTCATTTCAACGAACATGTTTTGATAACACTCCTCTCTCTCTCTTATAATTACTTTCCTTTTCGATTAATTTGTCACAAAAATTTAAATTGGTATAGAAGTTGGTGAAGGGACAAGAATAGAAGTAATGCATTGTTTTTTAAACTTTTTTTCTTTTAACCTTCAAAATAATTTTAACAGATTTTTAATTTGTATTGTTTAAATTCTGCTCTAATTTTCTAATCTCAAGCCTTCATATATTTCCCTATTTATCAGGTTGCTTATATGTGACGTAAATTATGATAAAATTTATTCAAGGTGAGCATATCTTTCTCTCTATCTCCCTAATATTAAACAAACAAAACTTGCCACAAAAATGGAAAAAATAAACTAGGCACTGTATTTTTTTTTAATTAGTACCAGTATGTTTGATACAATGTTTACATTTGTAAAGAAATTAAGAGAGATATATGATGACCTTGAAATTAAAGGCCCTAACTTTAATCAAATAATTACTTTCTCTTACCTATGTATATATGTAATATATATATAGAGAGAAAGTATTGGTTTCATGTCAAAAATTCGATGTCGAGATTTTGATGGATATTCACGTTTTGAGGTCCCCTGAATCCAAAAAGTGGTTTTCGCGACATGGTCTGTCTGTGTGTCTGTGTGTGTATCTGTGTTCAATTTTAAGCATGAAGGAATTGAGCTATGCTGCTGAAATTTTATATTTAAGTTAAACACCCCCCGGGACCGGAAAAATAAGCTTTTAATCAAAATCGGCCAAAGAGTACTAGTACTTTACTGATGTACTTTTTCAGTTTTTTTCGATTTTCTCAAAATTCGCTCTAACGATTTTGATTAAAATTCAAAAATCAATTATTTTTTAGATGCTCTTTCAAATGTATATTCTCGTTTTGCTCTCAAAATTGTTTGAAGCACACTTTACTCTTGTGCTTCATAGAGAAGATAGGAGAAATGGTTGCCATGGTAACAAAATATAAATATTTTCCCATGTTTATAAATTTGACATCTTTAATTCTAATATATTGGCGGAAACTAAATATAGTCGACACAAAAAATCTGGTGTGACAGCACAGAACACAACTTTCGATTACCGAAGGTAAGAGAAAGTTGTGTGCTGTGCGACAGTCACACCAGATTTTTTTAAAATTCAATTGGAAATTATTAGTTTCGTAATTCTGAAGTAGCTGAGTGACGTTTGGTAGAAAATATATTAATAAATGCTGTAGCCTTTTCCTCTTGCAAAAATTTAAATAATGTATCTGACCAGTGAAGCTTTTGAATTCCCATTTCTTTAAAATAAATATTCTTCTGTTTTGTGTAAAAAATGCGATTTGTATTTTTAGCATTTTTTATACAAAATTAAAAAAAAAAAAATGGAAGTTCTAAAACTTCACTGTTCATATACATTATTCGGGTATAGTATTTAAAGGCCATTAAATTAATACGTGTACCAAATGGTATAAATAATTGTGCTTGGACCAATATCGTTTTAGCATAATAAGTATCATCTAAAAAGTATATGCCGAAAAGACTTTAAGCTAGGTATTATGTAAGCAGTCTAGGGGGCTGGAGTCTCCCATTTGCTGACAACGTAGAGCAGAAGCAGTTAATAAATTACTTATCTTCTTATGTCCTTGCCTAATTCCCGCGATGCGGGGTCGGCGGACCTCATTTTTTTCCCTCCAAACCTATTATGCGTTTTTGCGACCAGAAGAAATAGGATAGGCCGGCCCGTCGCACTGTCTGGCGTCTGTTGAAAAGAGAAAGATAGAGGCAGACATACAAAGAACTGAAGGACTGCCTGTCCCAGCTCGGGCAGCTCGTGGTTTCCATCCGGGCCCAACGAAAAAAATTAATATGCTTGTGTAGGCAAGAGGAAGGCTAACCATTTGTTTATTATATTACTGATAGGGGAGTTTAAAACTTTAGTATAATTTAGTTTTGTTTTAGTATATTTTAATTTTATCATCGATTTTTCTATAATGCTATTAAGACCTATTTATCGGTTACGTTACTTCGATTCTAATAGCGACTCCGAGCCAAAAAGAAAGAGTTGGTGCATCTTCAATCAATCCTTTCTTGATCTCTTCTGGCCATTGACGCCTTGCTAGAATATTGACTCCATATGTCTATCTATTGTGCTCATTGTTAGATTTTATAGCATCCATTAAATTCTATTTTACATCTATCATTTGAATTATTAGAGAAGAGTAAATCAGTTCAACGTTCACTTCTCTTTTGTAAACAACCATTGATATTTTCCTTAATTTTTATTTTAAAGAACAAACATCGAATTTTTTTTTTTTTTTTATTGAAATAGCCGTTTAAAATTTTCTCTTTAGAAACACTTTTTATATTTAATTAAAATGATAAAATAAATAAAATGAAATCGAGTTGATCTCGATTTCATTATAAGATGCTGTGCTGCATCAATTGGGAGAAAGTGGGCGAACAAATAAAAGAGTATAATCAGTCAGGTTCTAATTTTATTTGCCACCTGTTTCCTATGAATAAAATTTGGTCCATCGTTTCTCCATGTAAATTAGATTTTAAAAGTATATTCAAATCAATACACACAATCCTTATACCGTCATATAAATTAATAAGAATTTACATTTAATTTAAAACATTGCAAATAGATAAACATTAATTGGTTTAAATTTTATATTTTGAGGTTTACTTCTTTTAACTTCGTAAGATGGAGTTCACAATAATTAAACAAAGTATTGTACTTTATTATACAGGTTTTTTAATTCATTGTTTTGTTATTTCATGTTTATGTATATGATTATTTAAATTAAATCAATATACATATGGATTCTATCACCTGGGTACATATTTGTTTATATGGATGAGGAAAATTCAAAAATTCATATAATTTTTAAGGCACAAAACTCTATTATTATATACGGTACTTTAAAAAATTTTTACTACCAAGTTTTTTTTCTCCAAAATAATAAATCACCAGACTTCTTTCTCTACCATAATAGTCCTCAATATTTTTTCATTTATGATTTACGTCATGTAATGCATTGTTGAAATCATTTTTTTTTTTGGCAGCTTTCCCTTGACCAGAAAAGATTATATTAAACCAAAAAATATGTAATTAAAAAAAAAAAGACTTATTCATCATCATCGTCAGATTTCTCTCATCTGTTTTGTTGTTGTTTAGTGTTGAATAACCTCAAAAAAACTTCTGAGTTGCTTTCGAATTATTAAATTTTAAATACCTTGTTATTATTCTACTATTTATATATAATAATTTTAATAACTTTTTTTTTGAATCGTTTTTTTTTCTCTTTCATTATATTATTAAAACAATTTATATTAATTTATACCAAATATTGAAACAAAAGAACACCCACGGTCTCTATTTCTATTATAATATTATTTAAACAATTTTATGAAAGTATCTTCCTTTTTTTTCATTTCATGTTTTTTTTTCTTTCTCACTTTCCCATACAATTAATAATTAATTCAAATATTTTAAATGCTTCTTGATCTTTTTTTTTAAATTAGGTATTTAAATAAATAAATATTTTCATATTGAATAAATTAATTATTTAATAAATTCATTTTCATATTATTTTTTATATAATCCATTTTCTCTCTTTAAGTAATTTTAATTTTGATAATATATTACTTTATACTTTTGAGAACCTTAGATGAAGATTCGATTGGTCTTAAATCAATTCGGAAATTACATTATTTTTCATAAACTCTTCTAAATACCCCTACTCCATGACCGAATGGTTAACAACTTATAAACCCAAGAATTATGTCCGGTCCAATTTAAATTTCAATTCTTGATAGAAATAAATTTTTGAATCGAGTTTCTTAAATGATTATTAATTAACTATTTGAAAATCTATCACCTAAAACAGAGACGATCTATATCATCATATCATACTATAATATAGAACGCTAGCCACTGACTTCCGTTATGTTCCGGCTTACCATTCTCTCTCGCTGATTGGCAAGTGGCAGATGAAGTTGAGTAGCTCTTAAAGAGGACCTTCTAGGGATTACATGAAAATTATTTTCGACCCGAAATTCCTATAACTTTTTGAGTTATTAACTCTTAAAAGTTACAATTTCTCCCATAGGAGAGAAATCATGTTTTCTTTGCATTTATGAGTTCTATGAATGTAAACAAATCCTCAAGCAGGCACTGGATTGGAATAGTAATAATTTTCTTTTCATAATTAAGAAAAGGCTAGGGTAGCCCTCAGGCTTGGTGTCGTGGCTTGCGTGCTGGCCTTCTATATCAAGGGTCTCGGGTTCGGATCCCTTGCAGTCCGATGATTTTATTTAAGCCATTTGGATACAAAATGGCTTGAATAAGAATGCCTGGACCTCCAATAGATATCGTTAAGCCTGCCCAAGGCGGGCGACGCTGCTAGTAAGCATAAAATATATTTTAAATGATAATCAAATAATAATTTATAGATGTCTATTAGAGAAATATATAATAAAAGACCATATCTTTGAATGGAGAAAAGCATCCAGGGCCTTTTAACCTTAAGAAAAAAGCCTGTTTAGATGCCTACGCTTCAAACTTTAAAAGTTTATTGAATCTTAATAATAAGTAGGCGTCTTGAAAAACTTTACACTTTAATGAAAAAACAATATATGAGAGAGTAAAATCTAATTTTCTTATTTTTTTTTAATAAATAAAAAAACTCACTTGTTCGTGCTCTGCTAATTATTAGATTAATCATTGTTTTGTTTTATGCTTGAAATTGATATATAAAACAAAATGTGATGAAAAAATGATTTTTTTTTTTATTAAATTTACTAATCATTTTTAAAGTATGAAATTTATAAGTCATTCGTCTTCTGTTGTTTAAAAGTAGGAAAATAATAATAAGAACATCCAACTATCTGTGCTCACTGAGACTGACAACAACAACAACAACAAAAGAGCAAGGCCAGCATATGGTTGAGAATGTTTGCTGTTGTCAGCTGTTTCTCAGCCCTTTTTCAAACTTTATTATCTCTTGCATACTCTCTCTCTCTCTCTCTGTCTGCTATCTCACTGTTTTATATCAATAAATTTGGAGGAAAATGAACAAATCTTCCGATAATTCATTTAACAGCTGGTTTCAACGACGATCATTTCATTGATTAAACAACACAAGAAAAAAAATCTGGTGCGACTGGCGCACAGCAATAGAACTTTCTCTTACCTTCGGTAACCGAAAATTGTGTACTGTGCTTGTCAAACCAGATTTTTTGTGTCAACATATATTTAGTTTCCGACAGTACGGTACATTCGATTTATAAGTGGGCCTATGTGAAAATATTTATATTTTGATACCATGGCAACCATTTCTCCTATCTTTCCTATGGAGTACAAGAGTAAAGTGGTCTTCAGAAGATTTCAATGACAAAATGAGAATATACATTTTAAAGAGAATCTAAAAAATAATTGATAATTTTTGAATTAAAAAAAAATGGTTGTAGCGAATTTATAGAAAATCGAAAAAAAAAAAAAAAAACTGAAAAAGTGCATCAGTTAAGTACTAGTACTCTTTGGTCTATTTTGTTCAAAATTTTAGTGTCACTTCCCATGGGGGTGCCTAACTTAACTATAAAATATCAACCTCCTAGCTCTTTTCGTTCTTGAGATATTTTGTTCACAGACAGACCATGTCGCGAAAACCACTTTTGGGATTCAGGGGACCTCAAAACGTGTATATCCATCAAAATCTCGACATCGAATTTTTGACATGAATCCAATACTTTCTCTCTCTATAGAGGTAAGAGAAAGAAAAAAGTAGTACGCAAAAATAGGAGTTATAAATTGTTCCATGTCACCTCATAATAAATAACGACAATTATCTTGATTTGCAATTTCACGTGTTATTTTTTGTTTATTGCTACTAGTTTTAAACATTCTTTTTAACACTTTCCGTATCACTAACGGTACGGATGCCATCGCCAATGGACCCCTGATTTAAATAAACTTTATTTCTCAAGACAGGAATATTAAAGTAGCTATCCTAACCTTTTGCTTAAATCAGAACATTTTTTTTTTAGTTATTTATTCATATACTTGGATAAAAAGCTTTTTATTGAGTTCCGCTTTTTTCAATTCTCATAATTTAACCCATGTCAATTAAATCCTTTATTTAAAGCCATTTATTTTCAAATTTAGGTCATTTTGTGTCCTTAATAGACTTGAAGAATCATTCATATAAATCATTCAAACATTTTTTTTTTTTGTTTTAAGTATAACACCTTGGCATATTGTTCTTTTTTCTTCTCTCTTCTCTTTATCTATTACTTTTCTTAAAATTTCTATTTTCATTAAAGATTTTAATTTTGTTGTAGCCTACACTAATATTGAAACTACAACTTACAACAGGTTAAAAGATTAATTAAAAAAATTTTTATTTCACTAAAGTCGGAATTAAGTGGTTAGCCTTTCTCATTCTTCTCCTAAATGTTAATTGTTTTAGAAATTGTTTAATTTTTAAGGAGTAGTAGAACAGCCAGGATTTCGCGGATCTCTGGGGTTTCTTGAAACGTTCTTAAGGGTTCTGTGAGCAGTAGGGAAATTTTAGGCCTACATATAAATATTTTCCCAAAAAATAAAAAATTAATAATTACTCATGGTGCCTGTGTCTGTTGATATTTCTGAATCATTTACCTAGTATGTTTATTTAAAATCAGACCCTCTAATTCAAATTGTATCTTATTTTCTTTTTGGTTTTGAATTAATGACTAGGTATTAATAAAAATATTGTGAAAAAATAGTGTTACCTGGACCAGTCAAAAAATATTTCTGAACCGGTGGGGTTCGAATCACCATATCCCGCCCTCCCTGGTTTGGCTCTGACAGGTTCCCAAGTACTTGAAACATTGTCACAAGGGGTTCAAAAAGTATAAAAAGAAAAAAGATTGGGAAATGTTGGAGTGAAGATAATCATTATTATGAATGTGTGAATGATTTAGTTAATTTTTGGTTTTCTAGTCCCGGATTATTCATATATTCTACTAAATCATATACTTGGGTAGCTAATTATTAAAAGTCGCTTCAGCTTCTAGTGGCCTATCATCATCATAGGGAATAAATAAAATATCTAAAAATTATCATATTACAAGCAATTTTATAAACGTCTCCTTTATTAATCATCGAATTCTTGAAATTTTTTCTACTAATAGGTGTTTTTATAAGATTATATTAGAAAGAATGTAAACATATAGTATAAAAGATTATTAATAATCGCTTAAACTTCTTCGCTAATTTATTTTTTATTCTTCTGTTTCAGGTAAGCCACAAGTCGAAGGTTTTTCTAAGTCCTTGGTTTCGGTTCAGGCTTTGAAGTTGAAGTCATCGGGAGTTAGGTGAGTGACGCAGACAACCTTCGTTTTAGGATTGCAATTCATAGGAACTCCTTGTAATTAACGGATTAAATGAATGGAAACGTTTGTTTTGTCTTTTCAATCGAAGACAGTTCGTCTTTTCGGTCATTGACACGATTTTTAAAAATTTTCTAATATCTAAAAATTGCTCTTTACGAGGTTCATTAGTACCATTAGTAATTGTTTTTCGAATCCGATTATTTGACTCATATGGGTCAAAATCAGAGAGGTGAGCATTTTACTTTTTCAAATATCTGTCAAATTAAGTTTGCTTCAGAAAAAATCTAACAAAAGATGTTTATAATGCTACATTTTATGAAACTTTCCTAAGAAGAGCCATCCATAAAAATACAAATTTCTGCCGGTCAATGAAAATTATGGCAGGGTCGGAAATCATTTTGGGATCATTTTTCTAATCAATGAATTAATAATTTGTATTCAATATAATACAGAATTGCTTTTAAAAAAACTGTAATAACCGTTTCTGAATCGGAAAATCCATTATAATGACATTTCGGGAACGTCTGTCATACACGCGAACGTTCCCGAAATGATTATTGAGGCATATTTTTGTTTAAAAACCAACTAAAACATTATTATTAAAAAAAATCACACGAAATGCATATACCTATGTCCGATAGTAGTATATTTAAATTAGTATGTTAGTGTTATAATGATATTTTTAATACAAAACTTTATCCGAAGTAAAATGTTAATCTCTCTGATTTTGACCCATATATGTATAGAATCAAAGATAATGTTCGTTTTCTTATTTTTAAAAATAAAAAGGTGGGCACTAGTTTTTTTTTTTTATTATTATTTTTGTTGCGTACAAGTGTTGAATTCGATTTGTTTATGGGTCATTCCACGTCAAATCAACCAAAAAAATAAAAAATTTTCACCGATAATCTCAGATTTGTATGAAACTTGGTATGTTTGTTCTATATATAAAGATAAGTAACAGCCCCAAATTTTGATTTTTTATCTCACTTAGTTTTCGAGTTATGGCACTTTAAAGTTTTGATTTTTTCACCTTACGCGGCTTGAATAATGCCAAACAAAATGTGACATAAAAGAGAAAATTATTTCTCATTTATTTATTTGACACCCAATCTTGATGAAATTTTTTTTGGTAAGTTCTTTAAACAATAAGGAATTAGAAAAAAAAATATATCACGAATCTAAGTTAATCCTAAAATATAAAAAAAAATTCATATTGTTGATTTTTTTTTAGTTATGAAAACGCAAACATGGTTTAGCGCTAAAGCCAATATCTCCAAAAGGGAATGAGATATTCAAGAAATTTTTTTTTTCTAAATAATCTACATGAAATGGGCTTTAATTTAGTAAAATAAAAATTTTGTGTATTTTGTTCCTCTATTTCTAAAGTCCATTGAAAGTTTCAATATATAGTTTTACATGTTAAAAAGGTTTCAAGGGCAAAATGAAAATATACATTTTAAAGAGCATCTAAAAAATAATTGATTTATGAATTTTAATAAAAATCGTTGCAGCAAATTTTGAGAAAATTGAAAAAAACTGAAAAAGTACATCAGTAAAGTACTAGTACTTTTTGGCCGATTTTGTTCAAAAGCTTATTTTGAGTGTCCGGGAGGGTACCTAACTTAAATATAAAATTTCAACCTCCTAGCTCAATTCTTTCATGCTTTCAATTGAATTGATTGTGTTTTCGTCTGTGTCAGTTTTAAGCAGACACACACACAGTGTCCATTTGAAAGCATGAAAGAATTGAGCTAGGAGGTTGAAATTTTATATTTAAGTTAGGTACCCTCCCGACACTCAAAATAAGCTTTTGAACAAAATCGGCCAAAAAGTACTAGTACTTTACTGATGTACTTTTTCAGTTTTTTCCAATTTTCTCAAAATTTGCTGCAACGATTTTTATTAAAATTCATAAATCAATTATTTTTTAGATGCTCTTTAAAATGTATATTTTCATTTTGCCCTTGAAACCTTTTTAACATGTAAAACTATATATTGAAACTTGCAATGGACTTTAGAAATAGAGGGAACAAAATACACAAAATTTTTATTTTACTAAATTAAAGCCCATTTCATGTAGATTATTTAGAAAAAAAATTTCTTGAATATCTCATTCCCTTTTTGGAGATATTGGCTTTAGCGCTAAACCATGTTTGCGTTTTCAAAACTAAAAAAATCAACAATATGAATTTTTACTTTCTCTTACCTATGTATATATGTAATATATATATAGAGAGAAAGTATTGGATTCATGTCAAAAATTCGATGTCGAGATTTTGATGGATCTTCACGTTTTGAGGTCCCCTGAATCCAAAAAAGTGGTTTTCGCGACATGGTCTGTCTGTGGGTGGTGTGGGTGGGTGTGTGTGTGGGTGTGTGTTCAATTTTAAGGATGAAGGGATTGAGCTACGAGGTTGAAATTTTATATTTAAGTTAAACACCCCCCGGGACCGGAAAAATAAGCTTTTAATCAAAATCGGCCAAAGAGTACTAGTACTTTACTGATGTACTTTTTCAGTTTTTTTCGATTTTCTCAAAATTTGCTCCAACGATTTTTTTAAAATTCAAAAATCAATTATTTTTTAGATGCTCTTTCAAATGTATATTCTCATTTTGCCATTGAAATCTTCTGAAGACCACTTTACTCTTGTATTTCATAGGGAAGATAGGAGAAATGGTTGCCATGGTAACAAAATATAAATATTTTCCCATACTTATAAATTTTACATCTGAATTCAAATGTTCCGTACTGTCGGGAACTAAATACATGTCGACACAAAAATCTGGTGTGACAAGCACAGAACACAACTTTCGATTACCGAAGGTAAGAGAAAGTTGTGTGCTGTGCGCCAGTCACACCAGATTTTTTTTTTATATTTTAGGATTAACTTAGATTCGCGATATATTTTTTTTCTAATTCCTTATTGTTTAAAGAACCTACCAAAAAAAATTTCATCAAGATTGGGTGTCAAATAAATAAATGAGAAATTATTTTCTCTTCCATGTCACATTTTGTTTGGCATTATTCAAGCCGCGGAAGGTGAAAAAATCAAAACTTTAAAGTGCCATAACTCGAAAACTAAGTGAGATAAAAAATCAAAATTTGGGGCTGTTACTTATCTTTATATATAGAACAAACATACCAAGTTTCATACAATCTGAGATTATGGGTGAAATGGCCTGGTTGAACTGACGGGAATGACCCTTATTTGATACAGATATTATCGCTGAAACGATTCGAGCCTGATTCTTGTTTATGTCGCAGACAAAAAAGAGCATTTTTCTCTCTCTCTGATGGGAAAAATTCGCTAAAAAGGAACAAATTCCAATACTTGACCTTTACTTTCGTTACTCCGATTAAAGTTAAGACTTTTTAAGTCATCTCTTTCTGGTACTTTAATTTCATTCTTGGAATTTATTAGACGAATTCTTTATTTAATTTGCTTAATAGGTTTCTTTTTATTAGTCTTGTCACTTCATCACTTTTTGAAGGCCGAGTGATCATTGTCTTAGAACACCTTCTTGAGTGATTGCAAAAGAAAGAGAAATAGAAACCTCTTCTGAATAGACTTCCCTCATTATTTTTTGATCATGTGGCTGATTATAATTCTTAAGACATTAAAATATATTTTTTTAACTTTAGATGCTTGTACTGGTGTTCTATAATGCAATTTAATAAAACCCCTTCTCGCTCTGATGAGTGAGCAGACATTGAAATGTTCTTGGAGGCCAACATTAAATGAATTAATTTAGTTTTCTCACAATTGAAAATAGATCACTTAATCCAAACAAAAGAGGAGAATGGGGGTTAAAATATTGCACGTTTCTATAACTACCATGGGGAACATAAACATTTGCACCCTAACAGGTTTGCAAGACGCCTACTAGTTAGGCAGCCCAATCGACTCACCACTACATATGCAGTGTCTGTGTGAATTTACCTGAGCTAGGGTTCTGAGGGTATTTTATGAAGAAGCCATAAACCATCCCTTTGGAAAATAGATACATTTTAAATAAAAATTTGCGAATTCCTCCTCTATCTCGCAATGCAAGTAGCCAGATCGGTGAAATTTAGTAAATAATTCTTACCCTAAAATTGTATATCTGTTTCAAATTTTGAGTAATTACAATACTACAACCGGAAGTAGTTAGTACTTTACCTAAGATTATAAAAATTACCTTTTAAAAATATTTTAATCTGGTTATTAATTTTGAAAGTGGCCTAATTCCATTCTTGGTAAGAAGGGTTTGAAAGTTTTATAAACATATACCATACATTTAAATAGCCGGGCAACAAATTAATAGGCCAGAATCGATAGCAAAGAATTGAAATATATTTTCGCCACTTTGCTACTCAAAAGAGAAGTGCATTTCTTTCTCACTTTCTTTACTAAAAATATAACATTTTTAAAATACTTCTATAATCTTAGGTAAAGTAGGCCTACTTCCGGTTGAAGTATTTACTACAAAATTTGAAACAGATCTCCAATTTTAGGGCAAGAATTATTTATTAAATTTCATCGATCTGGCTTCTTGCATTGCGAGATAGAAAGAAGAATTCGCAAATTTTTACTTTCTCTTATTTTATTTAAATTTTATCTATTGTCTGACATGCCACATTCTATGTTGTAAGACCTCTCGAGACAAAAATCCGAAATAACAGTTTTTTTTTTTTAAGAATATAAATAAGAATATTTTAACGCCCCGAGATATTATTACCTGGTATAAAGGTCTATAGATATCGGAAAAATTTTACTAAAAATTGGGACACAAGTTTCGTTCAAATTGTGAAATAAGTTAATTTTTTCCAAATAAGAAGATAAGATTAATTAAAATGTTGAAATTCTATTAATTTGAGATCAAATTCATTTGATATGAAAAGGCTACGCTATATCGCTATATAGATTGTTCAAAAGGGTTGGTTTATGGTCTATCATAAAAGACCCTCAGAACCCTAGCTCAGGTAAATTCACACAGACACTGCATATGTAGTGGTGAGTCGATTGGGCTGCCTAACTAGTAGGCGTCTTTCAAACAGGCTAGGGTGCAAATGTTTATGTTCCCCATGGTATGTCTTAATTAATAAATAGAAGACTTACATAAAAGCAAAAATTTCAAAATTTTCAGGCTTCGTTTTCATATAGCCTTATAATTATTTATTAATACCAAACCAAAGAATCAAAGATAATGTTCGTTTACTTTTTTTTATTTTTGAAAGTACTTTCACTAGAAAAAATCTCGTCTTTTTATACAATTAGAAATTTGTATAAATATTTTTTCAGAGAAAAGCCTATAATATGAGATCTTTTTTTTTAAAGTAAGGTACTTTCTTAATGAGACGTTTGAAGGTAATTTGAAAACTAGAGAAAAGAAAACCTGGCAACTCGATTTTCAGGTTGCCTATAATTTTATTTGCATTTATTTTGACGATTGATAGTTCAAAATATTTATATACGTCTTCTGTATTTAGATGTGTGTATGTGAGTTAGACTAGGCTGATTTCATTTTCTAGGGACCTATAGGCAGGCCTATTCACCTCACTGTGAAGAGTCCAGGCTTTAAGTAATCCTCCTGACGGGTTGCATACATGCCTGTAACTTGTTATTTTTTCTTTCAATAACTTCGAGTAATAATTATAAAAAAGTATTAAGCAAGTATGCTTAATAGTTAAGGATTGATATCGCCGTAGGCTGGCTGTACGATTCATTACTTAATACTCTCGCTATTTTAAATGAACTCATAAAATCATCAACATAGATTTTTTGCTCCCTTTGATTTCTAATATAGAATAGAAGACGCGGATCGTTTGCTCTCTTCTAACGGATCTCTAGCCGTTCGTTGTTCTCTTAATTATTCTTATTTATTTCTTAATGGCCATCCAAGTGCGAATTCCGCTTTTAATTCGTAATTGATTGAGAGGTCAATGTTTTCAATTTGGTCAATCTTTATTTTTTTATCCCCCCTCCCTCCAACCCTTCTTTGAAAATAATTGAGTTTAGATGATAAGATAACCCTTTTGCTCTGTTTTTTTTTTTCTTATGAATTGGTAACCGAAGCTTCTCTTATTTCATAAACACTCACTGGAAAAATAAATTATTTTGTAATATATCTTTTTAATTATCCAGTTTATATGAGTCATTTGATAAGATAATCATTTAAATACTAATATTTCATTTTAATTTTTTCAAAAATTTCACAAATTTATTTTAATGGATTTTCTTTACTTACTTACTTTGGTTACCCAAAGTTATATTCTTTGCAGTTAGTTTACACCAAATTTTCTCGTGGAGAATTAGAAAATTTTTTTTTCCTTTCTAATATTTTTTCTTCAAATTTTATTAACAATTTTGGTGGACAGGCGTGCAAAAGGGGCTATGTCAATAAATATTAACTTTGTAGGAATGACCTGAGGCTCAGGGCTAGAGCAATAACTTCTGGTACCAAAGATCAAGGGTTCGCATCCCGTCCCACCCGAGAAATTTATTTCAATTGAATAGCAACTAATTGAAATAAATAGGGACGGGGTCTAAATGTAATGCCGAAAAAAATTAAAAAAAAAAAATGTAGGAATTTCCACAACAAAAAATTATAATTTTTTGTTAAGAGGCGCGTCTCGAAAAACCGTTAGTATACGATTGAGAAGCTGGTTACTCTAGGCGGCAAGAGATGGCGTTAGTTTTTCCCATAGGGAAACAAGCGTTTTATTCCATTTTATTTGAAAGTTTTCAGCTAATTAATTAAAGGCAAAAAATTTATTATTTTTTTAACACAATGATTACTAATTTAATTATCTATAAGAATATAGACCGAATTTTTTAAAATATCTTTTATTTAATGTGAATAATCTAAAAATTTTTTTTTTTTTTTCGAAAATCAAAAAAAGTGCTTCAAGTTGTAGATATTTTAAATAGCTTTAATTAAAAAAAAATTGAGGTCGATAGATTCAAAATTGTGGCCGCTGGAAACTCTCAAAATCAGCACCCGGAAGTCAAGACTATTGAATGATTGAATTTAATATTTTCTGACAATGCCTAGTAATTTTGAATCTAAGTATCTTCTTAAAAGAACTCGAACTCTTTTTTGTATAAAACAAAGATAGATTCATTCCATTTCCATCATCCAAAGATAGATCCATTTCATTGATAAAGCGAGGCTCTATTTGAAAAAAATTTTGATACATGTCTAATAATCACTTTTTCAAAAAATTTATCTTCTTTTGAGAAGCTTTTTCCTTTGTTTTTAGATATTTTTTTTTATACATTTTACTAGAAATTTTAACAAGCTTTTTTACTCATGAATGGAGTCATTAATTGAACTCTAACATATTATTAATAGCTTTGTTCCATGTCAGTGTTTAGCGTAAAAGGAAGTTTAAAGGAAGTTACTTTTTAAATGACTATTTTATGATTTCTTTCTATTTTTATTCCTCCAAATAGATTTCTCTCTAAATCATCTATTATAGACTCAGTCTGTTTAAATAAATATTTATATGACCTGAATTTCGTTCTTGAGCAAAACGAATTCACGATAATTATAATCTAATTCTACTCTTATGTTGTTATTGAAAGGAAAATATTATTATTTAGAAAGAGAGAAGACAAAGGAGACGGAAAATGTTGACATTTCAAGTGGGCTTAAACCTTTGCTGTTTGACATTTCACACCCCGAAAATAAATTGGTGGATCCCCATTTAAAACAGAAAAGGTCTTCTCATGAATGGACGTATTAATAGAACGATTAAAAATATAATAATGTTGTTAAACATTTCACTTTCAAATGTCAAGATAAACTAAACGCATCGGCCTCGGACAGATCTCTCTCTCTCCTTTCAGTATTAAAACGTCGAGGGATCCTTTGAATTTTATTCTTTCGGGTTTATGAAAAAAACATTGAATTTTATAAAATAGAAATGCGATAAAGATTAGGATGACGGAGGATGATATTTTACGAATCCATTCAAAGTTCTCTTTCCTTATCCATTCGTGAAAAGCACTTCCGAAATTTTATCAAATGATTACACGTTAAGGTGAAAAGACCTTTACATCTAGAGACCTACAATACGAACTTCTCAATACACAAGTATGAGTTATACCTGTGCAGGCATATGTTATCGAAATCTAGGTCTTTTCTACAAATTTATTTTCCAATTATTTTTCATAAGACATGTTCGTTTACGTTTTTTTTTTTTTTTTTTTTTTTTTTTTTACAACCATTAGCCTCCAATGAATTAAGGAATTAAGAGAGTCTTATCGCAATCTTTGAAAATTGAGATTAGCAAAATTTATCTTTGATATTATTTTATAACATATTTTAATTAACTGATATAACAGATTAGATTTTTCTATAAAGAAATCGTTGATTGTTTGGGCTTGATGTTGAGATTGGTAAGTAGGAGAACCCGAAATATTTGCAAATAAATAAGTGTATGGTGCATAAGGAGACGCTGGTCTTTTCCAGGGTGGTTCGGTTAAAACCAGGGTGGTTAAAAACACAGGTTAAAATCGGTGTTAACGGTCCTGCTTTTAATCAAATTTTGACCAGTGGTTTTTATTGAAATAAACAGATAAATTTCATATAGTATGCTTATATTTCGGGAAAATTACATAATTACATAAAACATAAATTAATTATACCGAAATGGAAGATCTAAACAACTGAACTTAAAAATAACTAAACATAAATTTTATATTTACAGGAATTTCGTATCAATAGTTTATCTTACATTCGCTAATTGAAAGTTGTGTTCTGTGCTTGTCGCACCAGATTTTTGTGTCAGGATATTTATATTTTTTTAATTTAATTTAAGGGCTTTTTCGGCATCAGAGGACATTTAGACCCCGTCCCTATTTATTGAAATTGATTGGTATCCAATACAATTTAAATTCTTTTTCTGGTTAAAACCTATTTTGGACGGATTTAACCACTTCTGTCCAGTCCCTGGTCAAAATCTAAAAAAGTGTTTTTTTTTTTTTAACCACCCTGATCTTTTCTGCTACTTACCAATTGATTCCTAGTATTTCTGTTCCATCTATTGACTTGAGAAAAAAGTAAATTTCCAAACGGAAATATTTTTAGGCAAATTTTTTTGTCTATGATATTGCTATCTTGACAGTTAGTAGCTGTGAATTGAATAAATAAAATATCTGGATGTTATGAGATCGTGTGCTTCAGGGCGCAAATTTAGTTTAAATTAATTGCAATTTTCATAATTAGTTTGTTGAGTTTCGATTTTAAAAGCTTTCTCTATCCTCCAGGGAGATCTCGATCCCCTCTTTCACCAAGGTCGCATTACATGTAAAATAGATTTCTGCTGGATACAGTAAAAACTAGATTATCCGAATCTCATAGTTTCTGAGGCGAGATGTCAAAACTTTGTTTCTAACTTTTCTCTCTCTTTTACTTCTCAGCCATATGTATCAAGGATTGATACCTTAAAGTTACTCTAGGATATTAATTTATTCAGGTCATTTAAACTTTGATGATATCTAAATACATTTTTTCAAGGCACTACTTATTATGAAGGAAACGTTTTACCTCTCTTCCAACGGTCTTTAACTGGTTAAGTAATCATATTTATTAGCCAATGGTTCCTTTTCATTCAACTTAATCAATGTTAAGTATGATGTTATATAGGGAGAGACCCTCATGTACAAGCGTAAGAAATTATCTTTGAGTTCTTTTTTAAATGCTCGTGTCTTCGAGAGGGCAGTGCACCAGAGCAATCCCTTTTTTCGTGTAATTGCTTCAGTGCACGATATTTTGTTCAATTTCCCAATTTGTTTCAGTAATATTTAGAGAATTTTTTTTTGTGATTCTGAGTTAAAGAAATTTGAATTGATAAAGCGAATCGAAGCGAGCATTTTAAACTTCTTTTAAGAAACGACAATCCATCAGAAAGATTTTCATTCATTTTGTATTCTATTAAAATATTTTCTTTATACAATAAATGGATCTAATAATAGAACTCTTAGAGGTAACTTTATCGAATTGGCTCTTTTCGTACGCCGGTGAATCCCTGAGGCGTGACGCTTACCAACTGTGAAAGTTTTCCCCCTCAAACGAGAAAGATTTCTGACTAGTTTTGTAATCGTTTACAAAAAGAACCAAGAGGCCGTGAATTCATTTGACAATAGATCGATTGCAGGTAGAACTCGGGGGAGTTTTCTCATCTAAGAGAATTGAAAATGACAGCTAAATTACGTCTGATTAAAAACAAACAGACTATCGATATCAATTATACTCTAATTTAACTCTTGTTTATTTATCATCTATTTTAAAATGACAAATAGATAAATGATCTCATGTCTTTTTTTTTTAATTTTAATATATTTAAAAAAATTCGCTATTTAAATTCTTTTGTCGGTTTAATTAGAGGAAAGAACAATACAATTCACTGTGGATTATTTCTGGCATAATTGAAAAATGTCGACATAAGAGGCGTGATATTTACCTCGAATTTTCGAAATTAGTGTTTTGTTGCTGTGAGGTAGGTATGTGAAATGAACAACACCTTAATTTCGATTAATTGGTCGCTGTAGAGCTACACAGTCATTTTTTATATTTATTTTTTCTAAATGACATTTCGATTTTTGTTTATCACATCTTCAGAGGGAAAGAAAATCATTTTCAATTTTCTCTCCTTTTTTTTCTTTTTTCTCTCCCTTTTCACTTTCTCGTACCTCTATATATATGTTAATATATAGAGAGAGAAAGTATTGGATTCATGTCAAAAATTCGATGTCGAGATTTTGATGGATCTTCACGTTTTGAGGTCCCCTGAATCCAAAAAAGTGGTTTTCGCGACATGGTCTGTCTGTGTGTGTGTGTGTGTGTGTGTCTGTGTGTGTGTCTGTGAACAAAATATCTCAAGAACGAAAAGAGCTAGGAGGTTGAAATTTTATATTTAAGTTAGGCACCCCCATGGGACGTGACACGAAGCTTTTGAACAAAATCGGCCAAAGAGTACTAGTACTTTACTGATTACTTTTTCAGTTTTTTTCGATTTTCTCTAAATTTGCTCCAACGATTTTTTTTAAAATTCAAAAATCAATTATTTTTTAGATTCTCTATAAAATGTATATTCTCATTTTGTGATTGAAATCTTCTGAAGACCACTTTACTCTTGTACTCCATAGAAAAGATAGGAGAAATGGTTGCCATGGTAACAAAATATAAATATTTTCCCACACTTATAAATTTTACATCTTGAATTCAATTGTACCCTACTGTCGGAAACTAAATACATGTCGACACAAAAAATCTGGTGTGACAAGCACAGTACACAACTTTCGATTACCGAAGGTAAGAGAAAGTTGTGTACTGTGCGCCAGTCACACCAGATTTTTTTTTATTTTAAGTTTTTTTTTCTACATTGGAGACTATTTAGACCCCGTTCCTTTTGGTAGCCAATTCAATTGGAACACATTTTTGTCGGATGAGACAAGATGCATACCTCTGACTCTCCAAGAATTCCTCTGATTTGCTAAATTTAAAATTGATTTCTATAATTACTTTTATGTATTCAGTTTACTGTATGTTTTTTTTTTTTAATAAAAAAACACACTTTTCCCATTTACACTCACACATACACACAGTCTTTTCGGCTTGGTATTCAAATTGCTTAAATAAAATCATTGGACTGCCTGGAATCCGAACACGCGACTCTTGGTATAGCACACTACCAACTACACCAAGCCCTTTACTGTATGTTAATAGAGAGAAAGTATTGCGATTGTATCGATGACCTTTTAATCGGAACAAACGTTTTGACGCCCCCTGATTCCGAAAAAAATGTTTTTACAAAATAGTCTGTCTGTATTTTTCAAGAACGAAAAGAATTAGCAAGTTGAAATTTGATTTTTCAGTATAGTAGGGCCTATCTCTTGAAAAGCAAAAGAGCTAAGAAGTTGAAATTTTATATTTAAGTTAGGCACCCCTCTGCGACGTGACACGAAGCTTTTGAACAAAATTGGCCAAAGGGTACTAGTAAAGGAAAGATAGGAGAATCGCGATTGTTATGGTAACAAAATATAAGTATTTTCGCATACTTATAAATTTTACAATTTTTCGAATGTACCGTACTGTTAGAAACTAAATATATGTCGACATAAAAAATCTGGTGTACAGACACAGAACACAACTTTCGATTACTGAAGGTAGAGGAAGTTGTGTGCTGTGTGATCAGTCATTCCATATTTTTTAGGTATACAGTATATTTTAAAAAATCCTTAAAAATAATCTTTACAAAAGGAAAAGGTCATCAATTTTATTATCTTATAAACGCCACACTTGAAAGTTGATACCAATAGTACTTAGATTAGATCTAGGTCATTTTGCAAATTTTTTTTTTATTTTTTTTATTTTGCACCTGTTTATTATTTATTCATTCACTTGAAAATATTTATAATACTAATATATAACCCGTATATCGCGGTTAAAACTCTGAATATATTTAAACAATAATAAACATACTCATTCCGTTCTTTTAATTCAGGAATTAGGTTATATCATTTTTTTTGAGGGGGGTCGAGAGGGAATAAAAGAAAATTTCATTATAAAAATAAATTAATAGTCTATACTAGCGTTTTCCAAACTGTGAGGCGCGCCTCCCTAGGAGGCACGGGCTAGTCTAAGGGGAGGCGCGAATATTGGCCACCAAGATCAATTTCGAAAGTTGTGTACTGTACTTGTCTCACCAGATTTTTTGTGTCGACATGTATTTAGTTTCCGACAATACGGTACATTCGATTTTCAAGATGTAAAATTTATAAGTATGGGAAAATATTTATATTTTGATACCATGGCAACCATTTCTCCTATCTTTTCTATGGAGTACAAGAGTAAAGTGGTCTTCAGAAGATTTCAATGACAAAATGAGAATATGCATTTTATAGAGAATCTAAAAAATAATTGATTTTTGAATTTAAAAAAAAATCGTTGGAGCGAATTTTGAGAAAATCGAAAAAAACTGAAAAACTACATCAGTAAAGTACTATTACTCTTTGGTCGATTTTGTTCAAAAGCTTCGTGTCACGTCCCATGGGGGTGCCTAACTTAAATATAAAATTCCAACCTCCTCGCTCTTTTCGTTCTTGAGATATTTTGTTCACAGACTACACAGACAGACCATGTCGCGAAAACCACTTTTTTGGATTCAGGGGACCACAATATCCAAAAAAATCTCGACATCGAATTTTTGACATGAAACCAATACTTTCTTTCTCTATATATATTAACATATATATAGAGGTAAGAGAAAGTAAAAATATTTTATAGAAATTTATATTTTTTAGT
>JAKCPI010001831.1:0-21333 GCA_023213315.1 Euborellia annulipes | reverse complement strand
AAAAATGACCTATTCTAATCTATTTAAATGATACCGTAATTTATTAAACATTTAATATGGATTCATTTATACATTTCTAAGTAAATTTAATAAATAATTCCAATTAAAAAAAAAAAAAACAAAGACGAAAATGCTGTAGATTTTCAATTTGAGGGACAAATCAACATAATCTCGATGTTGGATATTAATTAAAAATTGGTTTTATAAGAATTTCCAATAAACAAGAGAAAAACTGAAATGGAAATGAAGATTATTCTTAGGAAATTTCGCGTTAATAAAATTTGATTAAACAAGACGAATGCAGCCAAATATTCTTTACTTAAAATCTCGCCCTCACCGCTGACGATTCGGCTCGATGTCTAGGCCATCTTCAGAGCTGCATCATATGCAATAAGAAAAGCATACATTAAATTTAAGAATATTTGGCTGCATTCGTCTTGTCTTTTTCATGACTCCATCATCATTAAATTAAGCCTACAGCCACAGATCTTTTTCGATTAAAAACATTTTTGTTTCTGATTTATTTAAATTGTAATTATTTATTAAAATGATTGGATATGTGTTAAATTAACACTGTTACTTAGAAATGTATAAAATTATTTCATTTTAAATGTTTAATAAATTACAGTATCATTAAGATAGATTAGAAAAGGCCTTTTTAAGAAGAAACAATATGTTTCACTTTTTTGCACCACAGTGTATTTTTAAAGTAATAGACAATCATTTAAAAAAATCATTTTCATCTCTCTTAAATCTTAAAAAATAAAAAATTTCCTGTAACTCTTGAACAAGACAAAATAATTTTTTTTTTTTTTTTTTTGTGAATTTCCCCTCTGGGTAAAAAACTTTCAGGAAGTCTTTATTTCTAATAGTCTTCGTTATTTATTCCCTACTTAATATTCTCTCTTAAAAATCTAAAAAAACTGACCTCTTATCTCTTTTTGTGAATGAAAGAACGACGACAAAAAAAAGATCCCCCAAGACAATAGCCGTTTGATTTGAAGATCGAGAACAATTAGAAAAGTAGACATAAAACATTCGAAATCTTTTTGTCAATGTTTAACTTAGCTATACAATTACTTCAAACCCCCGTCGGGGAAGGTTTTTCAAAGTTTTCCCTTTATTTAAAGATAAAAGTAGACAGACACCAACTTCTTTAAAGCAAGTCAAACCACCGATTCAATGAAATTAAAATCATCCTCTTTAATAGAAATTTTCGGCACTATTCAAATATTTACATTACTTTTGTTTAATTATAACCAACAATTATATCGCATTTTTTCGGTAATCATCTCATTTTTATCCCTATGTTTAAATTTGTTTCTTAATCCTATATTAAATAATTAGCATTCAAGGCATTTTAATTTTTTTATTTATTTTAATAGTTGAATATATTTTAATTTATTGAAAAAAATGCTTATTCAAATATTTCAGTTTAAAAGAAATAGCTAATTCAAAGTTCTGTCCATTTAAAAAAATATTTCTAATATAGACAATTTCCTCATGTTTTAGTAAATAGACCTTCTCTCTTAAAATTGACTCATGTCGAAACTGCGTACTCTTCTTGTTTGTTTCTGACGAAAGCGAATTACACAGGTTGTAAGTTGTTTGTAGATAACTCGATAACACTAATGACATTTCCACTTGACGGGCAAAGAATTCCCTCACTTTAGTTCTTCTCTGCAGATTATACTCTTTTGATTAAAGCATTAAATGAAATTGTTGTTTAAAAGACGTTAGCATTTTTTTATTTTCAATTTAATTATAAGGACATCGGCCAAAAAATAAATACTTTTGCGTATTATCCGTTTATTTGTAAATATTTCGATTCCAGTGATATAGAATCATCTTCACTACAATCAACAAACGGTTTGCAAATCGTTAATTTTCCCATCCAATATGACAAAATAGCTGAGCATTCCATGAATGCAATTTTGATAATGGAAAATTGCATTCATGGGATGCTCAGCTATTTTGTCATATTGGATGGGAGAGTAACGATTTGCAAAACATCTGTTGATTGCACTGAAGATGATTCCATTATGGAATTTCCATACCACTGGGGTCGAAATATTTACAAATAAACGGATAATACGCAAAAGTATAAATTTTTTGGCCGACGGTCCTTATAATTAAATTGAAAAGGTAAAAATCTGTAAGCAAAAAAACTGGGCAAAAACAAATTTTATACTTTTTTGAAATTTTTTTCGGCATCTGTGACCATTTAGACTCATTCGGGACGGGTCGTCTCTATTTTTTTCAATTGGAACTCATGTTTTAAATTTTCTTCCCGTTCCACTTGATCTCTTCCAAAAATAAATAAAAAACTATATTTTCCCTTTCTGACCAAATTCAGTATCACTCCAGAGAGAAATTTAAAGATTTTGTAATTTACTAACCTAACAAGACCGAAAAAAAAGTAGATACCGCCAGGAATTGAACCACGGATCTGCTGATTTGAATTCAGAATGCACTACTAAACCACAGCACCTCACTATGTGAGTTTAATAGAACTCTAACTACCCTATACTAGCAGATCCATGATTCAACTTCCTGCAGTACAAAAAATTTTTCGGTAAACGTAAATTATAATTAATTCCTCTCTTGGAATGAAAAAGGCTATCTACCATTATATTTGATATAGACTTATAGTTTATTATTTAAAGATTTTTGCATTTTTTATTGTCCAAAACATTTTTTTCGCATTTCTTCTGAGATCAAATAAATAAATTCATTAACAACTCGATTAGAGAGGGATACTTTCTGCTGTCTATTCTCTCTTCTTGCGCCATTTTACTATCTCTCCGTTGAAATCTGAGAAAAAAAAAAAAAAAAATACTTCTCGACTTTGAATAAAAAAAAGTCCATTAATAGATTTTAATTAAAATAAAGTTCTATTTCTTTCATTAAACTGAAAGCAAAGTAACTAATTGTAAAAAGACAATCCCATAATAAGAGATATCTTTTTGCAATGCTTACTCTCAACAGGGGAAAAGAAATGGTATTCAATTCAGACATTTCCAAATAAAATTATTCAGCCATCATAAATCTCCTTCATTTTCTGTCTACCTCATCTCATATCTTACTTAATTTTGAACTCGAAGACAAATTAATTGAAAGAATTTCCTTTTCCGTTTAATAACGACGATAGCTTGCTGAATCAGCAAATGCAGTAGAGCTTAACAGCCAAGTGTCCATTAGTTTTGCGAAAGCTCAAGCTCTTCAAAGCTTAATATTTATAAATCTAAAGTTGATTATACCTTAACGTCATTGTCACATGGTGTCAATGCCGTTGTTGTTGTTGTTGTATTGCGCAGATGTCGGCCCCACCAGCCTATTTTCCACTCGGCAGCGCATTTGCTAAGGCTCTTGCAGGTGATTAATGCAAGCCAATCAAAACAAAGCCAGGGGGTTGAGCTAACGGCTGGTCGAAAAAAATGGACTTCAATTGAAATAAAAAGGGAACCCTATCCACGAGAAGCTAATGTATCCTCTCTGAGCATCGGGTCACGGGCCCTAACTTTATTATATATTATTAAAAAAAAATATTTTTTGAATCTCATATCTTTCTTTATAATTCTAAAAGAACAAGAGGTCCATTTTTTTGTCCAGTGAGTGTACTTGTGTTTTTTCTTTGCTCACGTTTTTGTTAATAATTTCGTTAATAATTAACAGATTTTTAAGAATGAATGCTTTTAGAAAGCCAAAGAACTATAGAATATCGTAAATATATGTTTTTTCATTCAGGGATCTCTAAAATTGTATTAGGGGTGACCAAAGCAAAAAAATCTTGAAAATTTTGATTTTTCTAAACTTTAAGCCGTTTGCGGCACGTCTAGATGACCTCCGATTGGGATGAAACTTAAAATTTATATGTATTCTAACTATCTGCATAATTTGACGGGGTGTCGCTTTAAAAATAATTTGAACATTTTAAATAAAAGCCGTTTTAGAGCCCATTTTCGACTAAAATCTATTTTGCTCTATATCTCTAAAACTGTGCCTGATGGGGAAAAACTGAATTGATATTTGAATTCAGCATGAAAAATACTTCTAGAATTTCATATCTTCATTCTTGTGAAAGAAAAAAAGTTCGTTTTTGTCGACTAGTGTTATTGTTGTTTGGTGTACAATGATGTCAACAGAGAGCAAAGCCTTAAATTGGACAGGGCTCTGAATGCTTGCGTGAGATTCATATTTGGAGCATCTAGGTATGAGCACATCACTCCATATTATGGGATACTGAGGTGGATGCGATTGGCCCAGAGGGAGGACCCATATTCAGGGTGTCTTCCTGCACTCTCTCTTCAGAAGTGGACGACCGGGTTATTTATTGGAGAAATTTGAATGCAGGGGGGCGGCCTCTGCGGGCCGGTTTGGATGCCTTGACGATGCCCATTCATAGGACAAGCACATACGGGGGATCGTTCCATGTGAGCTCGGTGAGGCTATGGAATGGGCTCCCCGAGAGTGTTCGAGTTGTGAGAGGCAGGGAGATGTTTAGGAGAGACTTGGCGCGTTTACTCTTGGAGGGTTAGGCGTTTCACTTGAACCAGTTCATGGCGATATAATGTATAAATATAGGTAAAAAAAAAAAAAAGAAAAAAAGAGAAAAAAAGAACAGAGTGCAGCGGATGTGGTGGTTGTGTGACTGTGATGATAATGATGAGGTATTGAGAGCAAATGTAAGCTATATGATGTAAAGATTATTGTAAAGTGTTCAAAGAGAACGTTAGGTTCTCAGAACAGTAAAGTTTTTTTTCATTCATTCTCTCTCTCTGTGTGTGTGTGTGTGTGTGTTCAATTTTAAGCATGAAGGAATTGAGCTATAAGGCTGAAATTTTATATTTAAGTTAAACATTCCCTGGAGACCGAGAAAATAAGCTTTTTATCAAAATCGGCCAAAGAGTACTAGTACTTTACTGATGTACTTTTTCAGTTTTTTTTCAATTTTCTTAAAATTCGCTCTAACGATTTTGATTAAAATTCAAAAAATCAATTATTTTTTAGATGCTCTTTCAAATGTATATTCTCGTTTTGCCCTCAAAATTGTTTGAAGCACACTTTACTCTTGTACTTCATAGGAAAGATAGGAGAAATGGTTGCCATGGTAACAAAATATAAATATTTTCCCATGTTTATAAATTTTACATCTTAACGTGCGTACTCATGTGCGCTCTGCTCCGCTCGCGAACAGTTCGCGGCTCGTGTTCGTTGCTCGTCCCATGTTCGTTGAAATTATTTATTTTGACGAACCTGCCGCGATCCAAAGAGATGGATCGTGGCGAGCATCTCAAAACCCGTACTAATCTAACGAACATGGTGGTAGCAGAGCGCAGATGTGTACACACCTTTAAATTCTAATATATTGGCGGAAACTAAATATATGTCGACACGAAAAATCTGGTGTGACAAGCACAGAACACAAATTTCGATTATCGAAGGTAAGAGAAAGTTGTGTGCTGTGCGCCAGTCACACCAGATTTTTTTTAAATTGTTTTCTCCATTCGTAGGTCAAATTATGGAATAAAAAAACTATCAAAGATAGATATAGACAACCTTATATCATCTTAAAGATAATTAAATTTCACGTCCCATGGCATAAAAAAAGTAGCGTGTTCCATTTGAAAAAATCTGGTGTGACTGGCACAGCACACAACTTTCTCTTACCTTCGGTAATCGAAAGTTGTGTACTGTGCTTGTCTCACCAGATTTTTTGTGTCGACATGTATTTAGTTTCCGACAGTAGGGTACATTCGATTTTCAAGATGTAAAATTTATAAGTATGGGAAAATATTTATATTTTGATACCATAGCAACCATTTCTCCTATCTTTTCTATGGAGTACAAGAGTAAAGTGGCCTTCAGAAGATTTCAATCACAAAATTAGAATATACATTTTAAAGAGCATTTAAAAAATAATTGATTTTTGAATTTTAAAAAAAATCGTTGGAGCAACTTTAGAGAAAATCGAAAAAAACTGAAAAAGTGCATCAGTAAAGTACTAGTACTCTTTGGTCGATTTTGTTCAAAAGCTTCGTGTCACGTCCCATGGAGGTGCCTAACTTAAATATAAAATTTCAACTTCCTAGCTCTTTTCGTTCTTGAGATATTTTGTTCACAGACACACACACACACACACACACACACACAGACAGACCATATCGCGAAAACCACTTTTGTTGGATTCAGGGGACCTCAAAACGTGAAGATCCATCAAAATCTCGACATCGAATTTTTGACATGAATCCAATACTTTCTCTCTCTATATATATTAACATATATATAGAGGTAAGAGAAAGTAAAAATCAAGTTATCCATAATTGAAATTTTCCAAATAGGCATGGCCATTTCTCACGTTGTACACGTACCAATATCTTTTTATTAAAGGCAAAGCTGCGCAGTGAGTGTAGCTATACGAGTAAAAATATTAATAGTAGAATTGTAAATTTGATTTCCTACTGACAATGTGAGATCATAAATTAATTTTCTAATCAAGTGATAGCAATAGTGATTAATGAATGATATTTTCTATTTGTTTCAGGTTTTTGTAATTTTGCTTGATATATTATTTATTATTTGTGTAGTAGGCGCTAGCATACAAAATAAAAATGATCTAATGAAATTTTTGAACGCTTTTATACCCATTCTGATTACATCAACCAACTTAGTTAAGGTAATTGAATTATGACGTTATAACCTTTTTCATTTCGGTTTCTGCCTATATATAGGCGTCTCTTGACTAACACAACAAGAGTAAAGTGGCCTTTAGAATATTTCACTGGCAAAATGAGAATATACATTTTAAAGAGCATCTAAAAAATAATTGATTTTTGAATTTTAATCAAAATCGTTGGAGCGAATTTTGAGAAAATTCAAAAAAACTGAAAAACTATTTAGATGCTCTTTAAAATGTATATTCTCATTTTGTGATTGAAATCTTCTGAACACCACTTTACTCTTGTACTCCATAGAAAAGATAGGAGAAATGGTTGCCATGGTAACAAAATATAAATATTTTTCTGTTTATAAATTTTACATCTTGAATTCTAATGTTCCCTACTGTCGGGAACTAAATATATGTCGACACAAAAAATCTGGTGAGACAAGCACAGTACACAACTTTCGATTACCGATGGTAAGAGAAAGTTGTGTGCTGTGCGCCAGTCACACCAGATTTTTTTCTTAAAGTTCACTCTTTTCGCTTTAAAATAGTAAAAAAGTTTTTTTCTAGCTCAAATAAAACCAGAGTTATGAATTTTTAAAAGTGAGCGTCTAAGCCGAAAATCATCAAATTTTCACATTTTCGGTATATAGGTCTATATACAGGGTTATTTGTAATTCGATGTGTTCCAGCTAGGATGAGATAGAAGGGCAAAAATGCTACAAATTCAACCCCCCCCCCTCAATGTATGGCCGAAAGTTAGTAGTTTGTGAGATATTCAAGAAAAATCATTTTTTTTAGAAATATCCCATTTTTGACGCTAACGACGAGTTTTAAGAAAAACGGTTGATTCAATGTTAGCTATGTATTTTTTTAGTAGTAAGTGAGTTAGTAATACCTAGAGACCGGACAAAAAAGCATAGAAAAATGGAAAAAAAGTGCTTAAAATAGCATAAAAAACTTGAATAAAAAGTTGTTAAATAGGCATAAAAAGTTGAAAAAAAGCATCTCATAAGCAATTTTTACTCATACCAATGACGTACACAATTTTTTTTTTAAATAAACTAAATTTATTCCGCCCCGCCCTGCGAAAAATCTTGTTTTCGCGGAACCAAATTTTTTTCACCCTGCGGAAATTTTTTTTACAGGGCTATATTTTTTCGCACTGCGGGGTTTTTGGAAATTTTTTTTTGGGGGGGGGGCGGGCCCCTCCCCCCTTATATACGTCCCTAGTGTATGCGTGTGTGAATGGGAAAAAGTGTATTTTTTAATAAAAAAAAAAAAAAAAATTATAAATATTCGTGAAATAAGTTAAAATAAGCACGAAAGGGAAAAAAAGCATGAAAACTCAAAAAAAGCAAAAAAAAAGCATAAAAAATGCAATCTCAATACACTTAGTTTTTCCTAATTCGTGTAGAAATTAAATATCTAATGGCTGCTTATAAAATTGAGCAATAAGCATTTTGCTTAAAATCCAGTCTCTAGTAATAACTCTTAATAAGTAATAAAATATTCCAAATCATTGAGAATTTGATTACTACGGCCAAAAACGAATTCGAATTTCTTTAATTATTTTACGTTAATTTTTATTTCGAGTCATCCAGTCAAAAAAAATTCTATGAGACCAAATGTACAAACTACTAAAAAAACTTGCTCGTTTCATTAGCTATCCAAAAAGGTTACCCCACCGAAGGCGGGGCTTTGCGTCTAGTATAATATATTAAATTTCAACTTTCTTATTTTTGTCGACACAGCTTGTGACGTCATGGCTTGTAGCGACACGGCCTTTGACGTCACGGGTTGTAACGACATGCTGATAGAGGAGCGAAAAAATTTGAGGCCATCAAATTAAAGTTCCACTTAAAAAAAAAAATCTGGTGTGACTGGCGCACAGCACACAACTTTCTCTTACCTTCGGTAATCGAAAGTTGTGTACTGTGCTTGACTCACCAGATTTTTTGTGTCGACATGTATTTAGTTTCCGACAGTACGGTACATTCGATTTTCAAGATGTAAAATTTATAAGTATGGCAAAATATTTATATTTTGTTAACATGGCAACCATAGGAGAAATTCCTATCTTTCCTATGAAGAACAAGAGTAAAGTGGTCTTCAGAAGATTTCAATCACAAAATGAGAATATACATTTTATAGAGAATCTAAAAAATAATTGATTTTTGAATTTAAAAAAAATCGTTGGAGCAAATTTTGAGAAAATCGAAAAAAACTGAAAAAGTGCATCAGTAAAGTACTAGTACTTTTTGGTCGATTTTGTTCAAAAGCTTCGTGTCACGTCCCATGGGGGTGCCTAACTTAAATATAAAATTTCAACTTCCTAGCTCTTTTCGTTCTTGAGATATTTTGTTCACACACACACACACACACACACACACACACAGACACACACACAGACAGACCATGTCGCGAAAACCACTTTTTTGGATTCAGGGGACCTCAAAACGTGTATATCCATCAAAATCTCGACATCGAATTTTTGACATGAAACCAATACTTTCTCTCTCTATATATTAACATATATATAGAGGTACGAGAAAGTAAAAACGGCAGAAGCAGTTAACTGTCCCCTTTGACCTCAGATCTCCTCTTCAACCTTTGTCAAGAAATTAAAGAAAAATTCGGAAATTATTTATATTAAAATTTGTTTCAGTTTATAAACCTGATATTTAATAACAAGAGAATCAAAGAAATTTTTGAGCTATTCACAAAAGCCTACAAAAAATATGGAAAACACTGCATCGAGGAAAAACGCAAGGAGTTTAATGAAATAAATGAAACGATGCATAAAAGTACAAAATATTATACAACGATATTATTTGGAATTCTTCTGGGCTGGACTTGTTTGTTATTTTATCCTCCAGCAACTGAAGAGCAACTGCGAATTGATAGAATAGAAATTCCGGAATTTTATTTTAAATACGGAAATATCTACTGGTTCCCGTGGGTTACACGGGAGAGATGGCAATATTATTTGGATCTAATTTTCATAGTAACGGCCGGATTACATATGGTGTTAATTTGTGGGCCATGTGATATTTTAAAAATAAGTATGTTAAGGTATTTGAAGGCGCATATTTATATTTTGAACCTGGAAATAGAAAGATGTGCCAATTGTGGCATTCATTCGATGGAGACGAATTTGATGCAGTGCGTCAAATACCACAACAAGTTATTAAGGTTAGTGATTTTGATTAACTATCAATAAATAGTGAGTGATGCACTGATCTCCCCCTATGCTGGCCAATTTGTCAGCCATTCAGCCAAAAACAACAAAATAAAATGAGTTCAAGATCAAAATTTGCAACATATACTGTGCTGTGAGTCATTTGAAGAGCAATGCTCACAGTTAAAACTTTTCTCATCTGATCCAGAACATTTCACTCCTTATCCACTGTTGGTTGTGTTTATCTTGCTTGTATGGTTGAAAACAGTAAATACACTCTTCATCTCCTCTGTCCCCGTTGTCTAAAGATATCTGATATTAGGGACCTGTAACTATCCGATATTAGGAGCCAACACGTTTTTACATTTGACGGAACCTAATCTCGAAACTATAAGGGGCCGTTCACACTGGGGCGATATTATCGCTAGCGATAGTCGCGAGGCGACCCGCACCAGCCGATTCAATGGAATCTGAATGGGGGCGATAAAAAGGGTTCACACATGCGCGATATCTCTCCCAGCGACACGCGAGATATCGGCATCGCTGCTGCTTGCTATCGCCCGGCGCGACTATCGCCGCGATAAAATTAAATTAAAACATGGCAGCCAAGAGAGAAAACATCTCAACTAAGGGAGATTTCATAAATAAAATAAATATAAATATTAGATAGCTTTATTCTCGGCCAATTTTCTTAAAAAGAAGTTAAAAACTTAAAATAAAAATAAATGAAATCTTATACTCATAAGGTAATTAATTATTTTATATAAAATTTTTTTGACATTTAAATTTTGAATATTTTATGATATTACTTTAATCTTATTTTCAGATTATAAAAAATATTTTAAACTTAAAAAATCTGGTATGACTGGCGCACAGCACACAACTTTCTCTTACCTTCGGTAATCGAAAGTTGTGTTCTGTGCACACCAGATTCAAATGCCTTAAATAAAATCATCGGACTGCCTTGGGTCCGAACCCGCGACGTTTGGTATATGAGGTTAGCAACCTCTACACCAAGCCCCGAGGGCTTTTTAATGAATTATTAAAAAATTATCGTAATTAATTTTTTTTTTTATCAAGCAAATTCAAAAAACAATCAGTCCCAATAATCTTTAATTTTCTTTAAAATTTAAAAATGAATTTATTGTTATTATTAATATTAATCACATATTAATTAAGAAATTTTTAAAATAAGCTTAGATGATTTATTTAAAAACCAACTGTCAAATTAGTTCAGCATTCTTGCAATAGATGGCAGGCTAGTCTAACAGCCGATATAGTATTAGCTTATATATATGGCCTATATTTATATATTTGTATGCTTTTATAAAAGATACATAATATATAATAACATTTATTGTTAAAAGATCAATGAAAATCAACCAAATGCATTAAATATTATTAGCTACCATTCTGACATCTCTAGGCTAATTTTTGAATTACTTGATTTTTGGGCATACTTTTTATGACACACAACGCCATCTTAGCGGGAAAAACATGCGTAACCACTTCGCTCCCGTGGCCCCTTAAAAGGACGATAGCAAAAATAAAAGACAATTTTCAGTGGTAAGGAACATATCAAGAAATAAAGGAGTATGTACAAAGCTGTACAAATTTGTAGAAAAATAAAACAGGTAGAAAATCTCCTCATAGACATTGTGGGTCCATTACCGGAAACAAAAATAATCTATAATTTATCGAAATACCTAATTATGGTACCTAAACCGCCGGGGGGGGGGGACGAGTAAAAATGATTAAAAAGGGATCAACACGCCCGCAGCAGGTCTGCATAGTGAGACACACGCCCGCACCAGGGACACACACAGTAGATCGAAAGTGACCAAAAGAAAAATGTGTGTCCCTGTGCGGACGTGTATATCCCTGTATGTCACTCAAGATTAACTATGCAGACCTGCTTCGGGCGTGTGTATCCCTAGATCACTTTTAATCATTTTTATTCGGGCCGGGGGGCAGGAGCTGCAGCCCACTCATTCCCCCCCCCCCCTTAGATACGCTACTGCTTCGTGCCTCCCTCTATCTGGAATTGTTTAATAAATTCATTTGAAATCACTGGTTACAGAGATATTTGAACCCTCCTAAGAGATGCTGCCAGTGTCCAGTAGCGTAACTAGGTGGGGGCGATTTTTAAACATAATTTAATTTTTTTTTAGGGTATCCAAGGAAATAGAAAAGGCAATCGGCGTGGATTTTTTTTTCCAATGTTTCAATTTTTCTTTGATGGTTGGACTAAATTCTTATTTAATATTAGTGGTAAGTAAAACGGACAGAAAAAAAATTATTTTAGTAAAATAATTAGCAACAAAATAATCTGGTGTGACTGGTCGCACATCACACAACTTTCTGCAACCTGCCGACACAGACGGGGGTATTCACCAAGTCTTTTTTATTAATTGGGTGCACATAATACTCTCTTAAAACGAATTAGTAGAATTTTTACTTATTCAAACAGTAGGTAAGAAAATTACATCAAATTTAGTCATTTTGAGTAGAATCTACTAATATATTTAGTAAATTTATTGGTTACTTTTAGATTAGTTATTTTTGACTAATTCAAAAAGTAGTTCATTCAATTCCGGCTGTCTGAGAAGCCAACATGGCCGACCAGCTGTTTGATCGGTTCCTTAATAAAGACATTTTTGGCAATATAAGGCTTTATTTAAGTAATAATAATACAAATAAATAATAATATTGAGATAACTTGTATTTTTTGTTAAAAATTGCAGGAAATATATGTTAAGTCAAAACAAATAGATTCCAAATTTTTTTAAATTAATAAAATATTATTTTTTAAATAGTCAATTAAGAAATATTTTTACTTAAAATTTAGTAAATATATTTCTTGATATAACCATAATTAGTTTTATTAAGTTTATTTAGAAATAAATTGCTGGGAAGGAATATAGTAACATTCAAGTAAAAAGCATTGTTAACATAAGCGACATACTTATATAGCAAATAACAGAGAAGTAATAGTAAGTCAAGTTTAAGTGGGTTCGGCTAGAACTCGAGTCAGTAAACACAAGTTAGGTCCCGGTGTCATCGCACCTTATATCATATATCTTAAACGTGTCTTTTTTTTTGTCATTATTTTTTAAAAAATTCACTTTTTCAATTAGTGAATTTTTCATATTAATAATTTTTACTAATTGGAAAAGTGGATATCCACTATATACGGGTGGTCTATGGTGGTCTATTTTGCACATCTTAAAAAAGTGACTATTCACTAGGAATTAGTAGTTTTTTACTAATTCGTTTTTAGAGAGTACCGTCTATTAATTTTACAACTCTCAATTAGAGCTAAAAGAAGCAGAACTTCTTCTTAATCAGAGCTACTTATGCTTTGAATTTAGCGAACCGACTGCAGAAACACATACACAATGCTGGATCGCCAGTCGCGTTATAACGCATTCTGTTTGCTGGAGACTTAAATGTGTCCACAAATGAACACAACTTTCTCTTGTATGCTGTGCGGCCAGTCAACCCAGATATTTTTAATTGTAGCGTTCATTGGCATCGTAATGGTTAGCGAAACATTTGTCTTGAATCAAGTGTGAAGGTGTTCGAATCACTCGCTGGTTTTATTCCTCCTGACTTATCTGCTTTAAATTTTCAGCATTTGTCTACGAATTCAGGAGAAAATGCAAGCAATCAAGATAAATACACAACTTTGATAATTCTTGCTATTTGCTTGGGACTCATATTTCAGATTTATTTAACTATCAAGGAAGCACAGGCCGTTTATGAACAGGTAAAGAAATAAATCTGTAAATACCAGTATTAACGATTAAACATAAATATTAATTTAAAAATCTGGTGTGACTGGCGCACAGCACACAACTTTCTCTTACCTTCGGTAATCGAAAGTTGTGTTCTGTGCTTGTCACACCAGATTTTTTGTGTCGACATATATTTAGTTCCCGACAGTACGGAACATATGAATTCAAGATGTAAAATTTATAAGTATGGGAAAATATTTATATTTTGTTACCATGGCAACCATTTCTCCTATCTTCCCTATGAAATACAGGAGTAAAGTGGTCTTCAGAAGATTTCAATCGCAAAATGAGAATATACATTTTAAAGAGCATCTAAAAAATAATTGATTTTTGATTTTTAAAAAAAATCGTTGGAGCAAATTTTGAGAAAATCGAAAAAAACTGAAAAAGTACATCAGTAAAGTACTAGTACTCTTTGGCCGATTTTGATTAAAAGCTTATTTTTCCGGTCCCGGGGGGTGTTTAACTTAAATATAAAATTTCAACCTCGTAGCTCAATTCCTTCATGCTTAAAATTGAACACACACACCCACACACCCACCCACACACAGACAGACCATGTCGCGAAAACCACTTTTTTGGATTCAGGGGACCTCAAAACGTGAAGATCCATCAAAATCTCGACATCGAATTTTTGACATGAATCCAATACTTTCTCTCTATATATATATTACATATATACATAGGTAAGAGAAAGTAAAAAGAGGGTAAAAATGAGAAATGCAGCTAAGGTTATTTCTTTATTTGGTTAATTCACACAGCTGTTTTATGTACCTGGTCGTCTCACTGTATATATATATATATATATATATATATATATTTATTATATAAGAATTTTTCAACAATGTATAAAATCCACTATGACACTTTCATAATTAGATTAAAACATGTTAAGGATCTTGGAGTGATCATTGACGACAGACTTACTTTTGGTATGCACATTGAAAAAATTGTAAACAAAAGTTATCAAATGTTAGGGTTTCTGAAAAGAAACAGTAAATGTATGAAAAATATAAGGACATTAAAAACACTGTATTTCTCTTTAGTTAGACCGCACTTGGAATATGTGTCAGTAATATGGAGCCCCACAAGTGCATATCAGATGGCTAGGATTGCGATGGTCCAAAAGAAATTTTTGAGGTTTCTCTTCTGGAGGCTAACTGGGCATTCTGGGCGTTTTGTTAATTATGAAGAACTCTTAAAATTATTCGATATGAAAAGTCTATCAGATAGAAAGAACGATGACAAAATTAATAACTTGGATGGGATCCTGAGTGGACGCTGGGACTCAAGTGAACTACTTGCCCGAATAGGGTTCAGAGTGCCGGCCTTCAACTCGAGATCTAAATCCCGATTATATATAAAGAAATATAGGACTCAATTAGGGGGAAATGTCTCCCATATTCAAAATGGCCAGTGAATCCAACAGAAGGGAGGTCTCCATCTGATCTCTTTTTCTTTTTTATTTTGTTTTATTTTATTTTTTTTTTCTCTCCATCGCTCCCCTGTAAATGGAAAAATTCTGTAGAGGAGCATCATTATTGTTAGTCTGTATTTATAACAATAATAATGTATAATTAGTAAAATGATAGGCGAGATTCGGAACACAAAATTAGACTATTTATTTGTATATTTTACATAAACAATATATAAAATTTTTGATTCTGGGATGAAGGACATCTATTCTCGGAGACTCAGTTGAGCCGCAGTTACTTCATCTACACGGGTGGTCGGTGAGTTGATTGAAATTAATAAAATTCTTAGATAGATTTTTTTAATTTTTTTATTTTAATGTTCTTTAATGGTCGACTGAATTGCAATTCTCAGTTTCGAAACTTGTTCATCGTCAGGACCTTAAAAATGATAACATTTTTTACATTTTTAGATATATTCAACCTTATCAAGATAAATGTGTTTTTTGTCAAATATTTAAAATTCATTTACAAATTCATCAATATAAATATCAATTCTTTTACATCATTATATAATTACCTTTATAGACATTATCAAAATCCTCAATTCTCTATATGGAATACATATAATTTTTTCAAAATTCCAAGTTGATTGGCTTATATCATTTTTTAACATTAAATTATAATGTAATAAATATAATAAATAATAATGTTGTTATTAATAGAGAAATTGTATTACAGCTCAATTATAATTTAATGTTAAAAATTGATATAAGCCAATCAACTTGGAATTTTGAAAAAATTATATGTATTCCATATAGAGAATTGAGGATTCTGATAATGTCTATAAAGGTAATTATATAATGATGTAAAAGAATTGATATTTATATTGATGAATTTGTAAATGAATTTTAAATATTTGACAAAAAACACATTTATCTTGATAAGGTTGAATATATCTAAAAATGTAAAAAATGTTATCATTTTTAAGGTCCTGACGATGAACAAGTTTCGAAACTGAGAATTGCAATTCAGTCGACCATTAAAGAACATTAAAATAAAAAAATTAAAAAAATCTATCTAAGAATTTTATTAATTTCAATCAACTCACCGACCACCCGTGTAGATGAAGTAACTGCAGCTCAACTGAGTCTCCGAGAATAAACAATATATATCAATAACCCGTTGCCAATACATCTCCCCTCTTAAAGGTTTAATCTGTCTGGAGGGCGACTAATTCTTTCACTCTTTCTAAACGTCGAACCCGGCACTTCTGACGGTGACCTGTCCGTTTCATGTGAGGTTGTCCTGTCTGGTTCTTGTGGAGTAGTCTTGTCCGTTTCATCATCCGATTCATCAAAAGGATACTCACATTCATTTTTATAATTTTTCTTATTCATAGGGATAAGATGAAACCTATTTCTTCTAATGTTTCTCTTTTCAGTCTCAATAATGTATGATCTTGGCTCTTTGCATTTATTGATGACAATTCCTTTTCGCCTTAGGTCAACAATCCATACCTCCTCCCCACGTTTCAATTCGGGTAAGTCCTTCACTCGATGTCTGTTATCAAAATTTCTCTTTTGTCTGTCCCTTCGATTCTCCTCCCTCTTGTGTGGAATATTTTGTTGTTTAACAAAAATAAATTCAAGAAAAAATCATTATCCCACTTCTGACACCATGTATAATTAGTAAAATGATAGGCGAGATTCGGAACACAAAATTAGACTATTTATTTGTATATTTTACATAAACAATATATATCAATAAGCCGTTGCCAATACAAATAATAAATAAATAAATAAATAATGACTTTTCGCCAGCTCTGAAGATGGTTCAAACACGGAACCGAAACGTCAGCTGTGTGAGTTAACCAAATAAAGAAATAACCTTAGCTGCATTTCTCATTTTTACCCTCTTATTAATATAACAACTCAGCTATAAATTGTTTATGCATAAATATTAAGTTCCGGGGTGACCGAGCCGGAGCTCGGTATTTTTTTTTTTTTTAAATTGTAAAAAACTAAAAAAAAAAGTACATCAGGAAAGTGCGAATACTCGAAGGGCGCGAATTTGATTTGTATAGAAGAAATAAGAAAATACTTAAAATTTGAAAGAAATATAGCGAGACAATTTGCTCCTCAATGGAAACATCAATAAAAATCTGGTGTGACTGGCTCTTACCTTCGGTAATCGAAAGATGTGTTCTGTGCTTGTCACACCAGATTTTTCGTGTCGAAATATATTTAGTTTCCGCCAATATATTTTTTTTTTTTTTTTTTTTTTAAAAAAACATTCACACTTTTTCTCATTCACACTCACACTCACACACACATTCACACTGTCTTTTCGGCAGCTCAGGCCATATAAGACATTTACGATAACCGTTATTTATGAATTTATATATATTAGGGTCCAGGCATTTTTATTTAAGCCATCTGGTATCCAGATGGCTTGCCAATATATTAGAATTCAAGATATAAAATTCATAAACAGAAAAATATTTATATTTTGTTACCATGGCAGCCATTTCTCCCATCTTTTCTATGAAGTACAAGAGTAAAGCATGCTTCAAACAATTTTGAGAGCAAAATGAGAATATACATTAGAAAGAGCATCTAAAAAATAATTGATTTATGAATTTTAATCAAAATCGTTAGAGCGAATTTTGAGAAAATCGAAAAAAACTGAAAAAATACATAAGTAAAGTACTAAGACTCTTTGGCCGATTTTGATTCAAAGCTTATTTTCCCGCTCCCGGGGGTGTTTAACTTATATATAACATTTCAGCCTCATAGCTCAATTCCTTCATGCTTAAAATTGAATCCAGACACACAGACACACACACAGACAGACCATGTCGCGAAAACCACTTTTTTGGATTCAGGGGACCTCAAAACGTGTATATCCATCAAAATCTCGACATCGAATTTTTGACATGAATCCAATACTTTCTCTCTCTATATATACATACATACAATTATACATAGGTAAGAGAAAGTAAAAACAAATCAAGAGATTAAATTTATGAATTTGTATGTTAATGTGATTATGCTCAGTAGAAGCCTAAAATATTCACCTTCAGGAGGAGTTGAAGGTCATTTGACGGATTCCCTTTTCAATTCAGCTTATTCCAATTGCAGTGGTCAAATCTGCAAAAAGGATATCTTTAAGAATCTGTCTCAGTTATCAAAAGGTAACAATGATGCCAAGATCAACATACGTACCTGTTTCTCAAGTTGATTTTTCTTTAAAGGGCCTCCACATCTCCCCTTACAGCCCTCCCTAGCCTCCAAAAGAGTTCTTGGGCAAATCATGATGTTTATGGCTGATTGTAGAGTTTGATTGATGCAAGATGATTTTTTAAAGATTCATTAACATATTGAGGATCAATGATAAATTTGCCCAATTCTTATATTGCTATCAAGTTTACCAGGAACGAAGCAATCGGTATTGACAGAATTCAAATATTCATTTTTATTTCTAAACAAGTTCATTGATGTTGATATTTGAATATAATTTTTATTTCACTTTATTAGAGGGAATAATAATGGCGACATGATATAGTGAAAATTGAGCGAATATTTTCTTATTTTGTTTGTTTATTCTTTTTGATGTGTCACCTAAAAAAAAAAAAAAATTTAAAAATTAATATCAAGAAATTAGCGTGATTAAAAAAAAAATTAATGGCCTACTTATGATATTTTATTTTATTTATCAAAATAAAAATATATTTATTTATTTAAGTTGACGTTTTTAGATCCGATTTATCAAAGTCAATGTTTTCTTGTTATGCTTTTCTATTTATTTTAACTTGAAATTTTCATTCCACCACGGCATTAAGAATGATGAGAAATAATATTTCTAAATTTTTATAATGATGCCCTTGACTGAAAAAAAGAAAATAATATTTTTCTTATATCTTTGAGTAATTATTTTGAATGGATTTAATTAAATATTTACGTACTGAAGAATTCACTTGGTTGCATTCGAAGAACGCCTGAAGTGCAGCCCCCACTCCCAACCACCCATCTGAAACAAAGGAGAAAATTATAAATATTAAATAAATATTATTATTAAAAGTGGAATTTGAAAAAAATATTGAGAGAATTGAAAAATGAAATATATAATATATAACGAATTCTGGCTGTTATACAATTAGATTAATGATATAAAAAGAGGATGCAGCCAATAATAAAAAGCATTAACACTCTTTATTTCGGAACGTTTCGGCTATGATCAACCCTTAAAGCCATCTTCAGCCCTCCAAGCTAGCTACTATTATGACGATTTATTAACAAAACAATTATTTAATGAATATTTGTATATATTTCTAGCTTGGGGGGCTGAAGATGGCTTTGTTATCATAGCCGAAACGTTCCGAAATAAAGAGTGTTAACAAAATAGATGATTTTTATTATTGGCTGCATCCTCTTTTTATATAATAATTGGTTAGTAGTATTGTCAATGATATTTCATTAATAATCAGCTGTTTTTTTTTTCAAATTCCTTTTATATATATTAAAAATTAGTTACCTTGAAGAAGAACTCGCAGAAACCCAAGTCTTCTGTCTTCAAAATCTAACCTACACCCAATCCCCTCTGTGGCTCAGTTGGCCACCTAACTCTTCAGTGGAGAGCCTCTTCTTTCTTGAGACGATCGCGAAACACGAACACTCCCGATAGACAGGTAAGTCTATATTTCAAAAAAAGTTATCGATAACGGAACGGTGAAACGCGCCCACACCCAAGTAAAGTTGAAGAAGAAATGAAAATAGAAAAGACGGTGTTAGGATGCGAATCCCGGTAAGTACAAGACCGGAGTCAAGGACCTGAATGCCTCAGTAAGAGTATGGTGAGGGTCGGAATGCATAAAAAAGCTAAACAACACCTATCCTATCCAGAGCGCACCACTCCGCCTCTAGCCTACCATCTACTAAAACATTCAGGCCAAGAATCCAGTGGACGACCGGGTTTCGATTGAAAGATTTAGATAATCTTTCTTGCAAAAAAACGCGTTAATAGAGAATCCTCTTTTTTCTCCTGAACATCAGTCAATTAGGGAATAGACATTCTTTTCTGGGAATCCCTATCCTAACCTAACGTTGCAGTGCCCCAATCACTGCCGTCCTATTTGGGAACAATGGGGAAAGAATAACGACACCTATGCCAGTATAAGAACATCATTCCCCAATCGAAAAACATTCAGTTGATACTCAGAGGATCCTGAGGCCTAGACCCCCCCCCTCCCCCCAAAAAAAAGAAAGAAAGCGTGAGCGCAGAAATGTTTTATCTCCCCCTAGCAATATATCTAACTTAAAGGATTATGTGTATTTAACATTTAAATTAAGCTGAAAAAGAAAAAAAGATAGAAAGAGATGAAGAGATACCCCAATACACATATCCTTCCTATGACTGATAAACCTAAAAGCTAAACACTTTGTTTTGTCTCATGAAGATGATGTCCCACGGTGGATGTTTTAATTTGCATTCGTAATAGAATACAAATTTTAGAAGAAAACCTACTTACATACACATCCATTGTTATCCCACGATGTCTTCTGGGGCTCTGAAAAAAATGGTTAAATTAGGGAATCTGGAATGGAGAAAGAAAATATTAATACATCCTATTTTTATTTTTAATCTATCTAAAATAAGTTATTGAAGTCGAATCAAAAAGAAAAAGAAATTTTGAAAAAACCTAAATATATCTAGCTCTGCGCCCCGCTAATAAAAATATACAAGCCTTAGATGTACTGCAGGTGCTGGAAGCGCAGTTTGAGCCCTGAAGACAGGAGCAGCTAGCAGGTTCATGAGAAGTGAAGGCTGGTGATGACTCTTCTTACACTGTTTGCCATCTGAAAAATAAAAAAATAATATAATAAATAAATGTATTCTATTTAAGGTATATTTTTCAAGAGAGTTAGGGTAGGGGGATGGTTTTAAGCCCCAGTGGTCAATGATCTTCAATAATATATTATAAAGAAAAATTGTTTAATAATACTTTATATTGGGGAAATTGATTTAATTAAAAAAAAATCTTTGACTATCTATTTTCTTTATATAATTATTGCCTAATGTAATGTAAATGTATAAAGTGTTACATAAATAATGTACTAAATTTTTAAATTATCAAGTCAGTATTCATTCAAACCTAAATCAAAGGCATCAAATTGGGATGACTTAACTTGTTGAAATTGTAAAGAAAAAAATTTAATTCCTAACAATAAAATTTAATAAAAAAATTCTATCATATATTGATTTGAATTGAACTATCTT
>JAKCPI010001830.1:0-85566 GCA_023213315.1 Euborellia annulipes | reverse complement strand
ACGAATATAAATGAATAACAAATTTTAAAAAGAGCCCTGACTTTTTGCATTTTTACAAAAAACTGAATTTTTTTATGTTTGAATTAAAAGATCGTCCTTGAGTTATTTTATTCACACAAAAAGTAAACCACTATGCGAGATTTTTTTTTCCAAAGCCGCTAACTATCAGGAATGAGTCCGTTTTGCATATAGAATATCGGTCTAGATCAGAGTTTTCCAAACTGGGAGGCGCGGACCCCACTCTACAAAAGGAGGGGAGAAAAATAACCCACAGCGAGGAATTTTTAAAAGATTTTTTTTTATTATAAAAAAAATAATAAAAAATATAATATTATTTAATAATATTTTTTTTAAAAAAAAAATTTTGTTGGTTTTATTTTATAAATTGGAGGGGCTTCATACGATTAAATATTTTTAAGGGATGCGTAATTACATAAAGTTTGGAAACCACTGGGTCTAGATACGAAATTATCTACAGTAACCTTATATGAAAAAAAAAAAAATAGAAATAAAACTTTTATCTCTATTCATTCAGATAATGAATTATTAAAAAAGAAATATTTATTAATACTTGTTTTATCTCAAATGAGAAAAGAATATAATAATCCCTTTGCCTCACACACACACATACATATTTCACACAGACAAGAATATATATAGATATACTTTTCTATATGCTCTTAATCTTGTTCATACAGGTTCAAAACAGAATGAAAGCTAGCTGACTGAATGATATGGTTTAGTACGGCTTGAGCAGCCGACCCAGCTCTCACGACCAACTTGTGCTCGTCGTTTTAATTCCATAACGCCTTTATTTGGTGAGTAATTCTTTAAAATTTATATACTTCTAATTCATTTTTTAAATTATAAATATGCTGATATATAAATCCTTGACAAATGAAAAGAGTTAATTATTAAAAACATGACGAAAGGATTTAATTTCATTCGAAGCACATTTTATTTCCATACCCTTTTCGCAAATCTTCATAATTTTCATTTTTTGACGTGATCTATTTCATATAAATGTTTAAAATCTATTAAAATGCAATTTATATTTAATTAAAATTAAAATTTTAACATTGAAATCGTTACAATATCGATATTTATGCAAATGAATTTCTTTTTCTTATTTCAGATGGAAGTATTTTGTGATAAGTGTTCTGTGATTAGTGTTAAAGTCCGTCTCTTCAACTTCACGACTGTCTTGAAGATTTGGTGGACGGGAAGATCTTCCCGATCGGGTCATTCAACGTCGAGTCATCCAGGCAGTCTCTACAGCTGATTGCAGAGTATAACAGCTACATCAAAAGTCTGTATGAACATTTACGTGGGCGTAGAGTAATAGGTTTTTAGGATTTTCAAAATTTCATTTAAATTTTCTTAATTTGGCCTAACATTTTAGAATATTTTAATGCATGGATAGGATGTTATTAATACATGTGATTTTCCCATTTCAGAGTCCCTTTCTTTTAGAGAGTTATAGATTTAAAATTTAAATTTTTTAAAATAAAATTAATTCAAATTTTCTTTTCTTTTTTAATTTAAAATTTAATAATTAAATTAAATTAATTAAATTAAATTTAAAAATTTAAAATTACTATTCGATAATTTGTCTAATATAAAAATACTTTTTTAAACTCATTTGATTTTATCAAAATATTAAAAATATTGCTTGATTGATTTAGAGAGATAGAGGAGGTTTTTATATTTCAGCCCCCAAATGTTCATTTCACCTGTAAGTTTGGCTGGTTCTAAAGGTAATGAATGGACGAATGGTCAATGTGCACAAGGTAAAGGATTGTATAGTTAAGTTGTCTATAGGTAGGGATCAATTTAAGTTGTCTATTGGTAGGGATCTGTGCACAGTACCCGTTCATTCATTTACCCTACGAGGGAACATCGTCATCATATGAGACAATACAAGTGTGCATGTATCATTATTTTAGCTTTTATTCAGTATTAGGACTTAAGTTTTGCGTGTATGACGATCTATCTACTTATGTTAACTAATTGTCTGTTTATTTTTAAAAATATACGCAAATCTTATTAGATTACCAATTAATAGATAGTTTCTATTCTATTTATTTATTAGAAAATCTCTACGCTCACGCCTTTACTATATATTTACTATTTATGTGTATTTAGACCTTCTTTGTCGGAATTCTCTGACGTTCTCTTGGATTGACGTTCATTTGTGAATTGATTCCTCAATACTGGCATAGGGTGTTGTTGTTCGTCCCATTTAGGTTTAGGCAGGGCTCCCAGGAGACGATCAATTCACTTTTGACCGTTGTTCAAGGGAAATAGGAGAATTTCTCCCCGTATGTTTCTCTCTTTCGCGTTTTTGAGGGAAAGAGTGTTTTCTCTTTCTCCGAGGCTCTGTCATTCAGTGCTGAGTTCTGGGCCTTGGTTGTTTCAGGACAGAATGAGTTAATGTTCAAGATGTTAGGAGTTCGTATAGGATGTTGTTAGCTTTTAGGGTTCTTTTTTTTTCAGCATGCATCTTGAACAACGTCATTCTGTTTCTGAGATGAGCAATCAAGGGGGATCTTCAGTATTGTATTGACCTAGCTTCCTTCCTAACTCGTGAATGGTTATCAGATCAATTAACTCAGCTCTTTTTTAGTTCGCTATTAAATGATTTTGATTAGGCAGGTGGGCGGAGATTAATTGATCTGTACATTGAGTGTGTTTGTATGAGTGTGTGTTTCTTTTCCTTTTATTCTTTCTTTAGGTTTTAGGGCGCGTTTTCTCCGTATCGTTTCCGATTGATTTTATAAATGAAGGCTTACCTGCCTTCCGGGAGTGTCCGCGTTTCGCGAACGTCTCAAGAAAGAAGAGGAGTTTCATTTTAGAATTAGATGGCCGTCCTGGTCATAGTTTATGGGTTTAGGTTAGTTTTTAGGATCAAGCCCTCGTTGAGCCGAAAGAAGTAGTCTACAGAGTAAGTTAAAGAAATTTGAAATATTTTTTTCGAATTTTGTTATAAAATCAATCTAATTGTATATTTCTTGTTTTGTTTTAGATGGTTCGGGTGGAAGTGGGGGCTGAGATCGTCGAGATTCTGCATGGCTTAAACAAGAGAATCATTTTGTAAGTAAAATTTAATCTAACCATTAAAAAAACTTCTTAGTACTTTGATAATAAATCACTTAAAGTTTACTTTTTTTTAGATGGAATTTTCTCCTTGATATCTCACTTCATTTTAAAATTATATGACCGCCCTGGTCCGAATCAAGTAGGATAAGCTAAAACAAATTTGAAAAATTTTCGAATTTTTTTATAAAATCAATCTAACTGTATGTTTCTTTTTTGTTTTAAGTGGTTCGGGTGGAAGTGAGCGCTGAGATCGCCGAGATTCTGAAGAGCTTAACCAAGAGGATCTTTTCGTTTAAAAAACATCACTATTTTATTAATAAAAAAAATTCCTAAATATTTACTATTTTTTTAATAGTTGTTCTTAGAAATTTTCCCAGCAAAAAAATTAAATGGTCTGGAACCTCCATTCGCGAGACCTTCCTCCAAAGCCGTCCTAAATTTCATATATTTCGGGCATGCAAAAAATGTGATTGAGGCACCTCCAAGCGGTACCATCACAATCACACCTACACCCCCATATGTTTATTTTATACAAGTGCAGAAAACCTGTCATAGTTTCCCTTACACCTTAATAGTGTGACGTAAAAGTTTCTAGTACACCATCGATCCTGAAATACCAAGGTGTCCTATTCGTTGCGGTTAAAAAAGGCATATTGGATCCCTTAATTATTTAACAAGACTGTGAGTGATTTTTTATTGGCGAGGCCAAACATCCCAAGGACCACTGGAATCGAACCCAGGATCTCCAGCCTTTCCGGGGCATAGGCGTGCTGTCCATTGCTCCAAGCCACCGGACCCTCGACCTACACCAATAAAACTCACTTCCCCTTATATGCAGTTAGTCGTGCAAGTCACTAACAAAGTGAAAAACTTTAAAGAAAAATTTTTCACTTGTCCGCCGCTTTTTAAACCAGTAGAGGGACAGACATCTGGATCTGCTCTAACACACTACTGTAAGCAGCAAAGCCCTGAGGACAGTGAGATTAGGATATAACATTTTTTATAACATATTTAACTATCCCTTATTTATGTTATGATTAAATTAAATAAGGGAGATACCGATGGCCAAGGGCTAAAACCCTGATCGTGGTCGAACTTGGTGTAGTGGTAGCTCGCCTGCCTTCTATACCAAGGATTGCGGGTTCGGATCTCAGGCAGTCCGATGATTTTATTTAAGCCATTTGAATACTAAATGGCTTAAATAAGAATGCCTGAACCCCAAATATATACTATATTATAAAAATAACAGTTATCTGTATAAAGTCTTATATGGACTAAGTTGCCGAAAAGACAGTGTGACTGTGTGTGTGAGTGTGAGTGGGAAAAGAAAGTAGTGTTTTTTTTTTTTTTTTTTAGACCTTTTTTAAAGAAAAGGGGGAAATTTCTGCAACTTTATTACCTATTTTATTTTATTGTCATTATTTGATTCTTCACACATTTCTTCGTCTCATCTTTCATATTTTGATACATATCATTCTATTTTATTAATATAGGGCTACTACATGTTATAGTAGCCTAATTACCTATTAAGCCTATTAAAAAAAATTGTTAGGCCTAATAGACTAAAATACAAAGTTCAAATTTTGTCGGTTTGGTATTTTGTACAATCGTAGTTTAACACTGTCATTTGATGTATTGAAGAGGGTCTTTGCTTGTAGTTAGGGTTGTTTGTTATATTAATGTTAATTAGTCTCACGAATCTGCTGTCACATTAATTTTTACTTTGCAATTTCTGATTACATATTTGAAAAAAATATCCTTGTGTTGTATATACACGAAGATGAGGAGGAAGCAAAGGAGTAGATGGGAGGAGGAGGGCGAGGGGCTGAAAAGCCCTTTAAGGGCCCTAAGCGCCCTCAGGCATGAGCAGTTGGACGTCAACAATTTCGCTGACGATCTCGCAAAAACCTTCTGCCGATCTAAGCAAATCTCCTTTTTTCTTTTTTTTTTTTTTTATATGTCTCAACCGAATAATCCCCCTCCCCTTGTCTCGATGAGAGATACAACTCACTTAGCAAACGAATCGTGGTTCAAATATTAGCTTTCAAATCAATCCTCCCTCCACTTCCCCTTTTGCCCCCCCCTTTCGTTTTAATTTTTATTTTCTCTTACCTATATATGTTAATATATAGAAAGTATAAATATTTGATGTTGATATTTTGACCGAAATACACGTTTTGAGGCCCCCTGAATGTAAAAATAAAGGATCGGACTAAGCCGAGCGCACAACTTTGCCCACCCACTATTCAAAGAAATAACGCAACGCGTTTATTTGTTTTGATTTTGCTCTGTCGTTATGCTGAATTTTCAAATTCAAATAATTTTTAAAATTTTAACAAATCAGGCTACTAATATTATATATCTATATATTACTCAAGAGAGAGTCTAGTTTCTGAATTATAAAAAAAATTATAGGTTATGTAAGAAAAAAATATTGCCCCCCTCTAGAGCGGCCCCTAATGATCCGATGTTTACAAAAAGCTTTTCAGTTCTTGACCTTTACCTCTAGTTTATGTGTGCAAAATTTCAAAACAATTGAATAAATAGTTTTTGACTTTTCGTTGACGAAAAAAATTACCACACACACACAGACATCATGCCAAAAACTACTTAAATTGATTCAGACTCAGAGCCAATTTTTAGAAAATCGAAAAAAATCGGTAAAGGATTACTATTATAATTTTTTGGTGGGAGGGGGGGCGGAGGAGACCAGCGTGGAGCGTTTCGGGTGATTATTCTCAAAAAAAAAAAAAAATTGACGGGAACACCACTAATTCAGAAAGCTTCTCGAGCTAGATACTCTCCCCTATAGGGTCTTAGTCAGAAAAATTTTTAGGCCCCCCCTCCCCCCTTCACCATTAATTTAATTTATTTTTTATTTTTTGGGTGGAGTATCTCCAATGGCTATGGCCTTTTCTTAAAACCGTAATTTGGGGGGCAGAGGAGAGCATTTGCTCCCCATCCTCCAAGGGCTCTGATCTTTTTAAATTTTACTGGTATTAGATTTAAACTTTCCACCGTAGGCTCAAATTGAAACATTACGTATATATAAAAGGTAAAATACACTCGGTTATGTGTTTCAAGGTTTTTTATTATTATTAATTACAATTAACACTTAATACGTATTTCGACATTACTGTCATCCTCAGAAGTGGTTTTTTTATTTAATTTATTTATTTTAAATTAAAATTAAATTAAATTAAAAAAAAAACCACTTCTGAGGATGACAGTAATGTCGAAATACGTATTAAGTGTTAATTGTAATTAATAGAGACCGGATTTTAAGCAAAATGCTTATTGCTCAATTTTATAAGCAACCATTAGATATTTAATTTCTAAACCAATTAGGAAAAACTAAGTGCATTGAGATTGCATTTTATATGCTTTTTTTGCTTTTTTTGAGTTTTCATGCTTTTTTCCCTTTCGTGCTTATTTGAACTTATTTTACGAATATTTATAATTTTTTTTTTTTTTTTTTATTAAAAAACTTTTTTCCCATTCACACACGCATACCAGGGACGTATATAAGGGGAAGGGGGGGCCCCCAAAAAAAAAAATTTTCCAAAAACCCCACAGGGTGAAAAAATATAGTCCTGTAAAAAAAAATTTTTCCCGCAGGGTGAAAAAATTTGCTTCCGCAAAAAAAAAAATTTCGCAGGGCGGGGCGGAATAAATTTAGTTTCTTTAAAAAAAAAATTTGTATACGCCATTGGTATGAGTAAAAATTGCTTTTGAGATGCTTTTTTTCAACTTATATGCTTATTTAACAACTTTTTATTCAAGTTTTTTATGCTTTTTTAGGCACTTTTTTTCCATTTTTTTATGCTTTTTTGTCCGGTCTCTAGTAATTAATAATAATAAAAAACCTTGAAACACATAACCGAGTGTATTTTACCTTTTATATATTTTACTGGTATATTATTCTATATTTCTACTATTTCTACTATTATTATTCTAAATAAAATATTTCAAAATATATCTACGGGTATATAAACTGTAAAAAGCTAAAAAATTAATTAAATTAATTACCCTTTGGCCAAATTTGAGATACCTATTTGTAAGAAAATTTTAAGGAAAAAAATGTTTGCCTACCCCCTCCCCTCTCCAAAGAAAAAGTTGAAATGACGCCACTGCCCTTTCTCTCTGTTTCGTCATTGCTAAATTTACTACTCCTCTTTAATAGATCTATTATATCTTTTTTATATTTAAATTTTGTTTAAAAAATGTGCAACCCTTTCTTAATGAATTTTTTTATTAAAATCTCAAAAAAAAGATAAAAAAATTATAAAATAATTTAAAAAAAAATAAAATATTTTTAAAATTATATTTTTTTTCCATATTTTTTTTAACTTTTCTTTCTCCTCTATAAGCTTACTATATAAATTAAAATGATTTATTATTTATAACAAGTACTTGAAATATTAACATGATTTTTTTTCCCTTCTTTCAATCTAAAATCATTTGTATTTAATTTTAATTGTCTGATATTTTGTTCTTTTCTTAAAGGGAATTTAAAGAATTTAGAAAAAAAAAAATTAGTCAAGTTGAAATGAATAAATTTGAAAGAAGGTATTTTATCTTCTTCTTAGAAGTTGATATTAATGTGAACTTAGAGAGAGAGAGAGAGCGACGATATATATATATATATATATATATATATATATATAGGGTATATAGTTTTGTTTGTTTGATAAGAGTGCGCGTTGCTATGAAGGGGTGGGGGTGACAGCCACGCCCCGACGCCATTGCATTGAACGCCCCTCCCTTATCAGCCCCGCCCTCTTTCTCAAGGCAGCCAATAGCAGGTCAGAACGGAAGAGGGGAAAATAATCAACAACAACGAACGTTTGTTACGTTGCAAACGCGTGCATTTTCTCCCTTCTACTTTCTAGATTTTTTGCTCTTCATCGCCCCTACAAATATAATTAATATTCTGTTAAAATATCAATGAAAGGAAAAAGAATCTACTGTATATTAATACTGTATAAATATATTATATTCTTATAGAAAAAGTTTACATCCATAGAGATAAAATTAACAATTAATTAATTAATGGAAGAGGAGTTGATATCGAGGGTAGGAGCCGCGCTGATCATCTGAAGCTAGATTGTAAATTATTTAATTAAAATAATAGTCTCTATGTGCTTACATTTATGGAACTTGAATTTTTATAATATGGGTTGTCTGTAATCTGTAAATGGATTAGGTAGGTGGGGGCCTCGTGAGAAAAATAAAAATCTAATTAAAGGTATTAAATCAGAAATTAATTTTTAGAAATGGTTTGGAAATCATAGGGTATTTAACATTTTTTTGTGAACCTACCTACCTATATATGTTAATGGCGATTGAGTCAAATTAAAACAAGACTAGTGCAGTCAAAATTTATTTTTTTCAATTTAACGCCCTCAAGCCGTGACGTCTTTAAATTGCATCCAAAATCTATTTTGGAGACAATTTAAAGACGTCACGGCTTGAGGGCGTTAATTTGAAATTCAAATTTTGAATAAAATAAATTTTGTCTGACCGAGTCCAATACCATTAAGCCTACAACCACAGTTCTTCGCTAATTTAGGTAGGGCCTACCCTATGTTAATATAGGCCATAAATGCATAGGTGGTTCAAAGCAAAAGTGGACCAAGTCCCAAAGTAACAATTTTCTTATTTTTCCCTCTTTGGATAGTAATTTATGGTAGTTATTCGATGTAATAATGGGCCATATCCGAATTTCAATACTAATCCTCCAGAGTGCAGCAGTTACTTGTTAGTGCAAAGAAAAAAAAATATCTCAAAAAATGTAAAAATCTGAAAATCTATTATTTAAAATGTGTACTTAGATAAAGTATGCTTTAAGTTCTTAATGATTGCTGAGATGTAAAATAAATAAATGTTGTATATTTTAAGTTAACTTTCTCAAAAGAGTAAAAAGTGGACTTGGTTCACTTTTGCTCTGAACCTCTCATTTAGGGAAAGTAATGGATTCATCAAACATTCGATGTCGAGATTTTGATCGAAATACACGTTTTGAGGCCCTCTGAGTCCAAAAAAGTGAGTCCTGTAAAATGGTCTGCACTGTTAAAAATTTTCAAGGGATATTCATAAACAAGAACTCGAGCCCTTGGTTTCTTCCATTCATATATGAAAAACGACTGAAAATTCATATTTTTTACAGTGTGTATGTGATCAACTTAAAAGGAAACTTTATATATTTTATAACTGACGTTTCGAGCGTTTGTTTGCCTCATCTTCAGGGCAAAGAAAATTATCAGCAAAATACAAATGTTTTTTATAATTTGATAGAATCTATATTTTTAAATTTGCACTTTTTCAAGCACTGGTTGTCTTTCCTATAAAAATCAAACTTCCATGTTTAACTTAAATACCGTTCACTTTCAATCCTGAGAAAATTGAAATAAATTGGCTACCTACAATTAATTATTAATAAATGTAAATTAATTTTGGGCAGATTAAAACTTTTTTTTAATTAAATAATTTGATTTTTTTATTTCATTCAATGACCAATATTATGAATATCATTATTTTTTTAATTATTAAAGATATATTCTAAAGAGATTTATAACATTTATATAATCTAAAAGGTTGTAATATTTTTATAAAAATATTTCTTGAGATGAGCTTGTTTGATTTGGGTCTCCTGAACTCGATACTATTTTACTCCTATCCTTATTTTAATTAAAAAAAATAAAAAATAAATAAATAAATAAAAACGTTAGTATAAATGGCAATAGACTATTTTGTTATCGAAATCTCTTCATGGTCTCCCCTCTTATGTTTATAGGCAGGAGCAACTCGCTTAATCCGAGTTAGGCTTCTTAAGTAATCCTTTTGCAAATACAAATTATTGCAAAATATTAACAAGATTACTACTAGTATAATGCTAATTTGGAAAATAAGGAAAGAATTCGTTTGATGCTCTCCGAAATATTTAATTAAAATAATCAAAAGGATTTTATTTACATTTCCAAATAATTACATTATTAAGTAATCGATATCTGCTTATTAATTAAATTACTAATAAATTGTGCAAGTAATTAAAAATCGCCAACGATTTTTTTTTACTTTCTCTTACCTCTATATATATGTTAATATATAGAGAGAGAAAGTATTGGATTCATGTCAAAAATTCGATGTCGAGATTTTGGTGGATATACACGTTTTGAGGTCCCCTGAATCCAAAAAAGTAAAAAGTGGTTTTCGCGACATGGTCTGTCTGTGAACAAAATATCTCAAGAACGAAAAGAGCTAGGTGGTTGAAATTTTATATTTAAGTTAGGCACCCCCATGGGACGTGACATGAAGCTTTTGAACAAAATCAACCAAAGAGTACTAGTACTTTACTGATGTACTTTTTCGGTTTTTTTTTTTCATTTTCTCACAATTGGCTCCAACGATTTTTTTTAAATTCAAAAATCAATTATTTTTTAGATTCCCTTTGAAATGTATATTCTCATTTTGCCATTGACATCTTCTGAAGACCACTTTACTCTTGTACTCCTTAGAAAAGATAGGATAAATGGTTACCATGGTAACAAATTATAAATATTTATATTCATACTTATAAATTTTACATCTTGAAATTCGAATGTACCGTACTGTCGGAAACTAAATACATGTCGACACAAAAAATCTGGTGTGACAAGCACAGAACACAACTTTCGATTACCGATTTTTTAAACAACTTTTTGGAACGAAGTTCTTTTACGGAGCTTACAGTAGGGCGAATTGGCAGAAATAGTCACTTAACGAGAATTCTTTTTTTCTCTATGTGTGTACGTGCGAGTATCGAGATTCGAGCCGCTATCATACTTGTTTTAAAAATAAATAATTACTTTCTTTTTTTTTTTTAAATAATATTCATATTAAATTATATTCTGAGTTGAAGAAAAGGCGTGAGGAACTTACGGTAGTTCCTAGCGTGGGTCCCACGACCCCACACGTTTGCTTTTTTACTTTTCAATTTTGCCCCTCTCGGCTGATTTTACGTGTTTATTGTAAACATATACTGGGTAAATAATATATACCGATTGCTACCCGGGGATGTCCAACCACCCACCCGAGATTTCGCCGCGTTTGGTCTTGCTTAACTGCAACTATCTTGGTGGCTGTTGTTCTAATCCGTTTCCAGGCCCCCCGTCTAAACAATTTCTTCGTAATCTTTGCCGTTTGAGGCTTGGAATTTTTCTTTTAGTGATTTCTTCCTCAGTACTTCAGCTGTCCTTACGTTACCGTTTTTTCTAAATAGAAGCCATCCATGTTTTTTTGAACTAATGAATGACTTCTCGTGAAAAAAAGAGTTAATTTTTTAAATAATAAGAATGAAATTCGGAGGAGGTATCAGGATTTTAGAGGTAGCCATCTTTCATAGGACATAGCTCAAAAATAACTGTTTTACCCATTTAAACTTCAGAAACATTAGCCAAAAGTTTTTTTTTTTTTTTTTTTTTTATTTTAAAAGAGGAAATTTGTATAGAAAAACATTAAAGGATTGTTTCAATTATTTTTAATTATTCCTTCTAATATTTACACTTTTACAAATATAGTTGGCAAAAAACACAGAGATTATTAACAGAGATGTTTGCCCAAATTTTTTTTTTTTTCGACAACACTCTTATTTAGTTTTTTATTATTTTTTTTTTTTATTTGAATAATAAATAAAAATACAAATTTTAATAAGTACAGAGCTACTTTGTCGCTGTATTCAATTCGGACAGAACATTTTATTTATAATATTTATATATATATATATTTTATATATATATATATATTTTTATAAATATCAAATGATGACTACGGAGGTATGCTTTTAAGCACTGATATGTAAATAATATGAGGTATACATTATTCACAATGTGGGGGGGGGGGGGGTTGGCTGCTGTTGCGGCCGCTCTTCGGCCCTTTTTGCCGTCCAAAGCATTTCACTGGGATCACACACTCACCGGGGAACACAGAAGCGTCGGCTAGTTTTAACTTTAAGTGTTGCATTTACCAAATAAATCAGAGATCACAATGGAACCCGACACTTTCTGCATCAAAACTGCAATGTTTAGTCCAATTTTAAATTTTATTTAAAAAAAGACATTGATAAAATAAAAATATTAATTGTATTGTTTTAAGACAATGTGCGAATTACAATATAAATGTATTGTAGCCGGGGGAAGCCCATAGTACCTCCTACCCTTGGAAATAAAAAAACATTCATATTATGATTTTGATCATACAAAAGTCTTTTATTAATGTTAATTTGATTCCTCAACTCATTATTACCTCAATTATTGGTCATTTCATGAATGCGCCACGGCCTCTTCGACTTGTATAACAAATTGTAGAACAAATTATTTTTTTGACTTTAAACACTAAATTTAAATCGTATAATTACTATTTTCGGAAAATGGATCTGTACCAAAAATTTCAAAATAAATTTTTGAAATATATTAGTTAGAGGTCGTCCACATATTACGTAACGCGTTGGAGGGGGTAGGGGTCTGACCAAAACGTTACTAATTGTGACATGGGGGTTTCTTTAAGCGTGACATTACAATTGTATTTATAAAATCTTTTCAGTTTGAAAAGATGGGATGAGACTCGTATACTAAAAAAAAGGCCAAATGATTTTTCGCAAGAGGGAAAATTATTTGAGTCACGAGGAAAAATTTACTAGAAAAAAAAAAGTTTCACTAAAAAAAAAAAAGTAAAATGACATGAATTTTGTATATGAAATTTTAAGAAAAAGTTTTAAACAAGTTTCGGTTTCGGGGTAGGGGGGGGGGTAATACTATGTTGTGGCATAATATTTGTAGGGGGGGTTTGTTTGTATGTGAATAACTGTGACAGGGAGTCGAGGGACTAGAATATCGTCAAAAAAGGCGTTACGTAATTTGTGGACGACCCCTTATGTGGAGGCCGCATAAGTTATTTTATTACGTTATGTAGATATAGTATTGATACCTATCGCTCGTAAATAATTGCTATTTAGTTGTCTACTATAATTAATTTTTTTGTTTTAAAGAAAAAAAAAATTTGTTCTTTTTGATAAAGGATTAATATCGCAATATTATATACCGTAGAGATAGTGGCTTGGAAAGAAATTAGGTTTGTTTAATTTTTCATCCTAATAATAACTTAGCCATCTTGAATTGTTAAATAATAAATTCCTGGTTAAGATGACATCCTTTATATATGTAATTCGCACATTGTCTTGAAGAGGTTGACTTTTCTTAAGTATGTTAAAGTGTAGTGTTTGAGAAGAGGAAAAAGAGTGTTGAGTGTTGTTATGAGTGTGAATCGTTGATGGCCTACTACCAGCCATTGTCCCAGTAGCCAAGCGGTGAGAGCATAGTGTCAACTTGAGAGCCATGATCGAGTTCACCGCCAGCTTCATCCACAACAGACAGCCACCGCGGCCGCTACCAAGCACGGCCCTGTAACGGCAAATACGACGAGCACATGTTGGCTGCAGCGGCTGCTGCAGCCGCAGCTGCTGCGGGGTGGTGGCCGGCATGCGGGTGGTGCATAGCTGCTTGGCGTTGATAAGCCAGCAGGTTGGCTTGTGATTGGTGCTGCGCTTGCGCAGCACCCGGTTGTTGATGATGATGGTGGGGGTGAGTCTGTTGATGGTGGGGCGGCGGCGCCGCCGGGTGGGGGTGGCCAGCGCCGCCGCCGCCGCCGCCACTACCAAGCGGGGTCACCTGCTGGCCACCTCCACCCCCCGTTGGTGCTCCAAGTGCTGTAGCTGGGCTATGCTGGGCGCAATGTTGCTGGTCGGGGGTAGTGGCGTCACCACCGCCGCCACCGCCCCCGGAACATGGTTTCCCATCTTTTACTAAAACTGGTACAGCTACTCGTCGCGGAGAACTCTGCGCCTGCAACACAAATACACTATCCTTTAGCACACAAGCTACCCGCACTCATTGACATTGTGAGGCTTGTGAGGGGGGATGTAAAACAAAATTATAATTCAAGAAATTATAGCTAGGCCTAAATCTAAAATTCATCTTCTTTTATTTTCTTTATTGTTGCAACAGCTTTTAAAATTTGAACACTAGATTTCTCTCTTTGTATATAAAAAAATTAATTTTTTGTAGATTTCTGAGATTAGGGGGGGGGGGGGCTTTTTTTATAATATTAAAGCTTCTGTGGTTTCTATTATTATTATTATTAAGAAAGTTTTTAATTATAGAGCACATTTTGTATTACTGTAATTATTTCATTAAAAATATAGATAAACCTACTGTACAACATTTCGGTTACTTATTCTGCAGTCGTTTTCAAGTGCGGTTTCGTACAGTATTTATATTTTAACCTGCAACGGCAAATATCGTGCTCGTCTGCATGTGTTTGGGAAATTTCGGGGGGGGCCGGGCCCCCTCGGTCCCCCCTTATACGCCCCTGACTATGTGAAAATAAAATGACTATAGTCACCCGTCCCCTGTTTATATATAAGGGTCTTTACTTTTTTGTTTTCAAAAATGATAGACGTAGATTCCCATGTGTTGGAATTTTGGCTTACAGAGTCGTAATGTGGGTGGAGCGATCATTAGGCGCTCAGACACGTTCTATCGAGAGAGATTGTCATTTACATTTCCAAATAAAATTAAATAAAACACGATCATACAATGCGCTACAGAGCATTGTTGTTGTTGATTTGCAGCTTATTTATTCTTTATAATCCTGTTTTAAATCAAGGGAAAATTTTAACAAACACTCAGAAAAAGGTAGAGTGCATTTTTTCTTTGATTGTCCATCTGTTCACAACCTTTTTGCATTAATTACATATTGTTCAAAGGAATATGTCCTCAACGAAAAATGAATACACTTTTAATTCTAATAATCGAATTTCTTTAAACATTTTTTATTCCAAGTCCAATTTAAAATTTAACGAGACTCGGAGCCCATTCTCCTCACTCTGTTAAATTTGTTCTTTTTTTTTGGAAAACAAATTCTCCCAATGTTAAATCAATAATGGATTTAAATTTAGCTAGACAGGTATCCTGTCTGGGCCATCATGAATTAGGGAGCGTACAAGTATTACATAACGCAATTTTGCAGATTTTTGACCCCCCTCCCCCATGTTACGCGCCGTAACATTTTTCTGGACCCCCCCCTAGACGTTACGTAACGCTCAAGTGGCCATTTTTATCTAAAAGTCACAATTATGTTGCGCAAAGTATCGGAAAGTCGCTAAAATACCAGTTACGTAACGCGTTGTTCAACCCCCCTCCCCCTTGTAACGCATGGTAACGTTTTACGAGACCCCCTCCCCCCCAATTGCGTTACGTAATACTTGTACGCTCCCTTAGGCCCTTAGTGAATGTTAAAGGAATTGAGATTATCTCGCATTTTCCTAACCCAGTAACTTTTTTTTTTGCTTCAAGCGGAACTCGAACCCGAGTTGCAATTCCAAATCCGCACCTTGTTCATCAAGACAAATTTTACCTTTTTTTATTTAAATCAATTTTTGTTAAAAAGCTCCCCCTCTGAAATGGGATTGAAAAAATAAACATCTCCAGCTAATTTAAGAGGCAATTTCTACCAAAGACAAATTCAATTATCAAAGAAGAGATACCAAGGGAGGCTCGCTTTATGTAATAAACTAATATAATAAATAAATTTAAGCCGCCCCACTTGATGTGATTATGATCGCTATTGTAATCAAGAGGGCTTTTGACAGGCGAACCTAATTAGAAGACCTTTGAGGTGTTGTCTGTTTCCAATTGGAATCAATTTGTACAAGAAATCGCCATGGAGACCAAAGGACTTCAAAGGGCTGGATCAAGTGCATGATTGACAAGCAAACCACCCACAATTCCAAAAACATTCTCAACTATACCGGTATATAGATATAAGCATGCTTAGTCTAGAGGTATTGCATCTGAATGGGAAGTAAACAAGTTAAAATTCGATTCATTAATACTTTCTCAATAAAAATAATACTTTCTCTCTATATATTTCATATATGGACCCTGTTATGCATTAGTGTGTCAAGCGCCAGGTACCGAGATTTGAGAAAAAAAAGATTAAAGTTTTTCTGATTTACATTGTTTTTGGTTGGCGTTTTGCAACCCGAAATATTTGCAAATAATTAGTGTATATTGTGGATAAACAGGCGCTGGTCTTTCCTCCTGTTTGTCAAAAAATATATTAATTGAAATCTATCGCCACTCCTCGTAAAATTGTCAAACCAAATTGGTATTGATTTCCTACCTTTCAATAGGCAAAAACAAATGAATTTATGCACTCCAAGTTATTTTACAGACGAAATTATCGATTTTGTTTTTGTTAAGAGCCTTTAGAGTCGACTAAATAAAGAGGAAAAGGACGTTTGTCATTGTTTACTTACTTGGTTCTGTGCATTTTGTTCTGCCATTGCCTTTTCTTTCGCCTGTCGTTTACATTTATACCGATGATTTTGAAACCAAATTTTCACCTGAAAACAGAAAAAAAAAATGACATGCTTTTTAAAAGAAGTTTGAAATCAAAGCAAAAGAAGTCGTTTTTTTAGCTCTGCGTGGGAACAGAGCTTAATTAGTTGGTCTTTAACAGGGGAGTGGGCGAAAGGCGAAAGGGGCTAAGCCCTTTAGGATTGGGGCCCATCACAAACGTGCCCTCATACAAAGCTTAACTGATTTAGGGAGAAAGAGTTTGTGTATTTTTATTAACTTCCGCTTCGAGTTGAAAAAACAAATCACTTTTTAATATTTGAAAAAAATAAAATAAAGCTTAGTATTTCCTTAATAATACTTATAATAATCGTATATAATTCGCTAATCTCCGTCTATCTGTCTGTTTGTCAAGCCATGTTTGGGCATATTCCCGTAATTTCGCAACGAAATTTTATATTAAGAGAACCTTACACGGAAATTATTTTCATCCCGAAATTCCTATAACTTTTTCAATTATTAATGGGTTGTTTTGATAACTTACCTACCCCAACATTAAAATAGCCTCCCTATGGGGAAATACATGGTGTTTGTCCTTCAGCATTAAAAAAGCTGAAGACACACACCATGTATTTCTCCATAGGCAGCTATTTTATGTTGGGGTAGGTGAAGTTCAAAACGACCCATTGTTGAAGTTATGATTCCAAATTTCTCATAGGAAATATATGTATGATATACTGGGAATATTATTTTATTAATAACAAATACAATATTTTTTTTTAAGATAAATGAGCGCATTTCTTAATATGCCAGTTATGTAACTCTTTTATTTATAATAATTTCCTGAATCGAGTCCCTGAACTTGATTAAGAAAAAGGGTTCGCGGGCGGCGCGGGTAGTATAAAATCCATTACAATACAGTAATGCCTAAGAGTAACTAAGAAATGTTTTCTTCGTCCGTGGTCAAGTAGCTGTTCTTTGTTTAAGTGACTTGACCTTACAATAAAAAAGCCAAGCCTTCAGGACTAAATCTTATTTTAAAATTCAGCATATCTCATCATTTTTTAGAAAAATAAAAGGCCGAGCAGCTAGGTTTATTTCTTTAATAGAGAATCCACAGCGACGTTTCGGTCGACTATGTGACCATCTTTATGCCATAAAGATGGTCGCATAGTCGACCGAAACGTCGCTGTGAGTCAGATATACAAAGTTGTTTTAACAACTTTGTATCTCTGACTTGGCGCTCTGTATATATGACTGATAAGCATTGCATTGAATTTTTGTACAAACAATTAATGTATAATAATACAGACTTTATGACAACTCCACTATTGACTCAATGCTTCGCTATTTGAGTTCATACTCTCAACTATTGGACTGAGGATGGTTTTATCTCATTAAAGCCGAAACTGTTTCCTGAACAGAGAGTTTAATTTCGTGGAGACTCAATACCTGGCTGCATTCTCCTTTCCTATCTACTGTTTTATATATAAGTTAAACACCCCCCGGGACCGGAAAAATAAGCTTTTAATCAAAATCGGCCAAAGAGTACTAGTACTTTACTGATGTACTTTTTCAGTGTTTTTATGTTTATTTATTTATTCGTCTAAGAGAAAGTTTAATAAAAGGAAAAAAAGTAAATGTGATTATACAATTTTTATTATATATCATAAGGCGAGGTAGAACTCCATGTTTTCCAATGGAAAAGCTCTGAATTTGTGATCTCTAATCTGAAATAATGATAGTCTCAAACCATCCCTGGAAAATTCTCTGTCTATTAATAAAACATTATAAAAAAGTAAAAAATGAATTTTTAAAACAAAAATGAATGAATACTATTATTTATAGATACGAAGTCAAGCGATGGAGAGGCGCGAAAGAACATGATATGTTAATTTGCTGGTCTCTATTGAGAAAGTTAATTTGCTGGTCTCTTTAATAGATAACTATTCTTCAGTTAGAGAGGATAACATTCTCTTCAAAAAAATTTTTTTAAGAGCATACTATGGTCCTCTCCACATACATATTAATTAATTAATTTATTACTAATCTAGAAAATATTTAGTCATCAAATAAAATTTGAAATATAAACATCGAATTATTTTTTTGCCTCGGACGAGTTAAATTTGAAGCTAGGTACTTAAATTCCCACAAAAAATGTAATAATTAAAGGGCACCAGAAGATAAATGACAAGTTCATACATAGTATTTGTCAGGTAATTATTTAGGCTCTAATTATTATTTGATTTCCCACCAAGTAATAACTTTGTTTTATCATGGAATATATCACGTTAATGTAGCGTAAACTTTAATTTATGCGCCACTAAATAGGGTTAATTAAGTCATGAATATTAATCGAAATTAGCATTCGAATTAATTTGTAGACTTTTGCAAGAAAGATAAATCAATTTAAAAAATATTTACCAGAAGGGTAGACGTAGACGAGGGTGGGTGGGCTTTTTGGCCTTTGGCTCGAATTAAACGCCCCAGTAGATTCAATTAGACGGAACACTTAATCAAATCGGCATCTAGGCTATGACAGGGTGTCCGAATGACGGGTGAGGACCACATCGGGAACACCCCCTTCCTAGCCCGGGGGCGACACCCTCTCCCCATTTGGGGATGGTTGATGATCTGTCGCTGGTCTATTCATTCGCAGGCAGACGGACCCGATTCAAAAGAAAGATAGAGAGATGTGTATATATTCAGAGGGCAAAAAATATATCTAGCAAATTGCACAAGAGGGGAGGATTTGTTCAAAGGAGAGTGGGGAGCTTGAACTAGGCAGATGGCCTACATCGAAACATTTTAGAATTCTCTTTTTAAAAAATAATACATATTTTTTATAGCTCTATTCTAATTTATAATAATTACTTTAAATAAATTAAAAATAATTCTATATTTATTACTTTACGACTATTAAAGTAATACGTAAGCATCTTAGAAAGGAGGGGGGGGGGGATTAATCAGTTTCTTATATCGGCATTTTACTGCTTGCTACTCAATAAAATAGGTGGAAAAAATGAAATGTTTACGTAAGCAAGAGAGGGGTGTTGACGATTTGCTTGTTATTGCTGACAAGAGGGAGGGGGTCTAAATCAGTAAAAGATTTGCTTGAATGCCAAGAGCCAAAGGGAGGGATTAAAAAATAATAATACTTTAATTACAAAACTCAATCTTTAATTCATTATTGATTAATTTTTTCTTAAAGATATAAAAATACTATTTTTTTGTATTTATTCTTGTTTATTCAACTTTCCTTATTGCATATTTTAGGACTTAGCTTTTAATTAGCATGAAATAATAGACTATATTTATTCATAGGCCTTCGGTAATCGAAAGTTGTGTACTGTGCTTGTCACACCAGATTTTTTGTGTCGACATGTATTTAGTTCCCGGCAGTAGGGAATATTTTAATTCAGATGTAAAATTTATAAGTATGGGAAAATATTTATATTTTGTTTCCATGGCAACCATTTCTCCTATCTTTCCTATGAAGTACAAGAGTAAAGTGTGCTTCAAACAATTTTGAGGGCAAAACGAGAATATACATTTGAAAGAGCATCTAAAAAATAATTGATTTTTGAATTTTAATCAAAATCGTTAGAGCGAATTTTGAGAAAATCGAAAAAAACTGAAAAAGTACATCAGTAAAGTACTAGTACTCTTTGGCCGATTTTGATTAAAAGCTTATTTTTCCGGTCCCGGGGGTGTTTAACTTAAATATAAAATTTCAGCCTCATAGCTCAATTCCTTCATGCTTAAAATTGAACACACACCCACCCACCACACACACACACACCCACAGACAGACCATGTCGCGAAAACCACTTTTTTGGATTCAGGGAACTTCAAAACGTGAAGATCCATCAAAATCTCGACATCGAATTTTTGACATGAATCCAATACTTTCTCTCTATATATATATTACATATATACATAGGTAAGAGAAAGTAAAAAGAAAAGTAATTTCTGATGTTTTTCCCTATCAATAATTTTATCAGTAGATTACTTGACATCTTACTAATCGTGTAAATTGTTGTAATAAATTCCCTGTAGCAAATTTTTTAAAATATATATCGTACTTTGAAAATTGATTTATTTATTCTCTTATAGGGGGGGGGGGCTCTGTTTTGAACCCCCCATCAAAAATTTCTGGCTACCTCTCTGATTTAATTATTATATCCCTAGAAAACTTTTTTATTAGGGTCCGACCTAAACAAGAATTTCAGCCGAAACCGAAACCGAATATTCGGCCTCAATCTTAGTTTCGGCCGAAACCGAAACTTGTATTTCCTATAAAAAATTATTATTATTTTACTTTTTTTTTTTTTGAAATTTTTTCGAGCTGCGGAAAATTTTTTTCCCCCTCCCGTGAAAATCATTTTACCTTTTTTTAGGGAGACTAAAAAATTTTTTCCGCACCTTTTACGCTTTTGCAAATAATTTGGCCTTTTTTTTGCATGCAAGTCTCATCCCATCTTTTCAGACTCAGGTTTCGGCCGGCCGAAAGGTTCGGCTACTTTTTGGCCGAAATCGAAACTACGACCGAAACCAGGATTTTTGGCCGAAACTGGCCGAAACCGTAACCGAAACCGAATATTCGGTCGGTTCCTATTTTTTATTGAAATGTATTTATTTTGAGCTGTTTTTTGAGATTTTTTAAAATCTCGTTTTTCTTTTCTTCCCCCCTATTCTTGTTAAAGCATAGGGGTGGATTTGCTTTCTCTTTATAAAAGAATTGTCAAGATTTTTTAAAGTTGATTTAGTGAAATATAGTAGGGCCTAGTCCTATAAACCACACAGAAGTATAATAAAAATATGTTTTAGGGCCTAATATAAAATATTTGCTCTATATGTATTTAAAATTAATATTTCGAAAAATAAGAAAATCAATGACTGTATTTATTTTATTATTATTAAATCTACAACGGGGATTTGTATTATTTCACAATGTTTCCTCCGACTACTTGAAACAATCCTGAACAATGGAATTTATCGATCAGATTTTGTATTCGATAATTTAACGTCGTACATTGGAATTACATCCCGGCACGAAAATCATCGTTGGCATATTTTTCGAATTTGGGTGGGCCACTGGGGGAGGGAGGGGGTGAAGGGGAGAAGATCCCTGCAGGTTGGCTAGATAAACACTTAGTTCTCCTGGAGTTGCTTTTGCCAAACTAAATATTGACCTGGAAGCTTCCAGGCGAAGGGCTCAAAGGGTTGCTGCTGCTGCTGAGTCCCGGCTATCCTTCGGGAACCAATTAGGTTGATTGTGGTTCCTTTCTAGGGATTGGTTGGGATTTCAGGGCAAGTATCGCATCCGTGCAAGCTGATTGGACGTTTCCGTATGAAGGGTGGAATGGAACGAAACAAAAACCAGATGATTCATTCATTTGTAACCACTCTACCTCTCCGCCTAGCTGTTTACATGAGGGATGTTTTAAATTCAAAAACAATTTTGATTAAGCTTAAGAGTGAGGGCGATTAAATGAAACAAGAACCGAATATTTCCTTTAGTTTTTGTGTTAACTTTAATCTCTTTTGGCATATAACAATTCATTCCAAAATTTCTTAACTATGGTAATTTAATACTGGCAAGAAGCTTACACTAATTGCCCATAAAGAAATGATGTTATTTAAAACAATATTTATCATTACAAGAAGTGGATTTTATAGCTGGATAATCGTTAATGTGTAAAGAAAAGAATTGCAGCTAGATATATTTCTTTTATTAGGCCCACTAGGCTGACGTTTCGGACTTGGTAAGACCATCTTCAGAGCTATCATAACATAGAGTATATTTTATTTCTAAAATTTTACAAAATTATAACATGGCATAAATCAGAGATATTATAATTACCTTGCGGGCTGTCAATAAAGGAATACAATAAATAACTCAATCATATATTCCATGAACATTCGGTTACAGATATTTAAAAATATTATTATGTACGTATAATGATGAATTACAATTTAGAAAATAATAATAATTTTTGTATTTTCTAAATTGTAATTCAATCATTATACCATCTATTGCAATACTATTGAGAATAAAGCCCGGAAGTTAGGCAGCCCAAATGGCAGCTGGTCTGTCTAACAACTAAGAAATATCTTTTTCAAAGCAGGCAATTGGGCGATCGGCCTTTATTACCATAAAAATGTATCTTTTTAATATATTAGTGAACGTGTACCATTTGGGCTGCCTAACTGCCGGGCTTTATTCTCAATACTATTGCAATAGATGGTACATTCTAATCGTAATTCGTATTTCCGATTACGATATTCTCATTACATATACATAGGCCTACTAATATTTTTAAATATCTGTAACCGAATGTTCATGGAATATATGATTGAGTTATTTATTGTATGCCTATAGTGACAGCCCTCAACTTAATTATAATATCTCTGATTTATGCCATATTATAATTTTGTAAAATTTTAGAAATAAAATATACTCTATGTTATTATATCTCTGAAGATGGTCTTGACTAAGACTGAAACGTCAGCCTAGTGCAGGGCCGGAACTAGGAGATTATTTAGGGGGGGGGCAAAATTTAATTTGCCGCCCCCTACTTAAAATTTTCTATACAAAATTCATATCATTTTAACTTTTTTTTTTTTAGTAAATCTTTCTTTAATTGCTGCCTGTGTCGCCGGGGCACATGCCTCTACTGCCCCCCCCCCCCCCTAGATCTGGCCCTGGCCTAGTGGGCCTAATAAAAGAAATATATCTAGCTTCAATTCTTTTCTTTACACATTAAAGATTTATCATTCGCCTCCCTTATAAATATTTTATGAACTTTTTGAGATGAAATGTACCTTATATTTAATTTCAACAAAATAAACAATATTTTTTTGTCTTTTACTAAAAAATTCGCAAAAGAATCATGATAAAGTTTATTTCTATAATGATTTTTATAAATAACGTTATAGACCTATATATTTCGTGCTACTTATAAAACATATATAGGCCTATAGACTTATGGGCTTTAATAAGGTGATGCACTAAAAGTCCCAAGGGGGGCAGGTCCCAGACAGAATAAAATATTAACCATACACATGTTTTTATTAATGCTACTTTGAATCCGGAACTAAAATTTAATCAATAATTATTTTCCCCTCCCCATCACCCTCCTCCTCTTGAATGCGCCAGTGCCACTCCGACCCTCTTACCCCAAAAATTTCATCGTCGTCCCTTCCTTAAAAGAAAAAGTCTTCTTCGATAAATTTTTTTTGCTTCTTTAATTTAATCTCTCGGCTATTGTGGCCATATAGGGGTTTGTCTCTATATGTATTTAAATAGTAGCCTATATATCGATGGCTACAGGGGATGTTCTACACGCTGATTCCTCAGGGTCCCCAATTCGACTTAACCGCAACGTTCGTGGTGACTGCTTCTTCCTCTCAGTTACTCGCCTCCTCATTGTTTATTTATTTATTTTTGACCAAATACGTTATTTATTTGTAAACATTGAAAGAACAGTGAGAACAAAAATAAAAATACTCTGTGCTGCCAATATCCTGAATACGTTTCGATACTTTATGCTTTATACTTACTCATCATCAATCCTTTCTATAAAAATAAAATTTTCATAAAAAATATATATATATACGTTTACTGTATAACCAGCATTGTTGGTATGACATTGTTATATATAGGCTATATAAATTTACTTTTATGCAAAATAATATTTTTATTTTTTTATAAAAAGCGGGATGATAAAGCTCTTACGGATTTGGAATTTTTTTTTAAATTTTGGTTCTCTCTGCCTTTCCTCAAAATTCATTTTACATAGCCACTATTTCTTTGCTAAAAATTTATTTATTTACAAAGATATTGAGAAAACACTGGCTTCAACAGCTTCCATCCTTTAGACCACCAATCCCTGGGTTGAGCGCTTTTGCTTGTAAACAAACATCTTTGTAGGTGTTCTTCTTTTCTTCTGCACGATTGTTTATGAATATATCTCTCTAAATCGAAAGACTATTTTGAATATGAATTTATTTCACTTCTTTTATTTTTTCGATGGTTGCTACAATGAATAGCGCCTTGATGGTAGATAATCCAGCCCTTGGATGGTTCTCTTGTATTTGTAATCAATGGCCATTGTCCTCAAGAGAGCCACTCGCTTTTTGATTGTCTCCACTCTTTTTTTCTTTTTCTTCTCTGTATAGACGCCATTTTGGAATGGTTATTGTCTTAATTGTCGTGTTAAGAGCTAAATATTACAATATTTTCCTATTCATGTTTTGCGAGGGGAAAGTGTGAATGGGACAAGATTACGCCTTCGGCTTAGCTTCTTGTAATTTCTAAGCTGTTTAACAAAAGAATCAGGGGCGTTTTTAATTTTTTTGTTTCTCTACAATACTAGCTACTATTAAAGATGTTTAAATAATAATTGTTGAACCCTGGGACTTGGTGTAGTTAATAGCGTGCTTGCCTTCTATACCAAGGGTCGCGGGTTCGGTTCCTAGGCAGTCCGATGATTTTATTTAAGCTATTTGAATACCAAATAGCTTCAAAAAGAATGCCTGGACCCCAAATATATATATTATAAACTTACTAATATCGTTAAAAATCTTATATGCCTGAGTTTCCGAGAAGACTGTGTATGTGTGTGTGAATGGGAAAAAGTGTGAGTGTTTTTAAAAAAAATGTCAACATATTAAAATCCTGAACGATGTCAGCCCTATAATGGTATCCCCCGGGTCAGACTGCACCCGCATCCCCTTGCTAGGCCACTGTCATAAGGTCTTTGGAAATAAATATCACTTTAAATATCTTCTCTCTTTTTTTCTAACAAGTCGTAGTATTTATTTTTTACTAGGATAGATGGAAGTTAGTTTTTTGCCAATGAGAAAATAACTTTTAAGAGTGTTTTCTCCGAATATTTCGAAGGCATTTAATAGCACTTCTTCATCTGCGGCTGTACAAATAAATAAAATAAAATAATTAGAGTGAGCTTATACAAACTATCTATTAATCAGGGGCGTATATAAGGGGGGGCGAGGGCCCCCCCCCGAAATTTCCCAAACACATATAAATATATACGGATATACAGACATCAGCGCAACAAATTTTTCCGCAGGATGGACAACTTTGGTTCCGCAATAGAAAAAATGTTCCGCAAAAAATTTTGTGTGAAAAAAAATATAGTTTCTTAAAAAAAAAATTTTCCGCAGAAAAATTTTTGAGTTTGGGCCCCCCCGAAAAAAATTTCTATATACGCCCCTGCTATTAATACAACTTATCTAGATTCATTGACATTGATTCGTTTAATTTGAGCCACCTTTTTGATATAATTAAATTAATTATTTGTCATTGACGCAAGGGCGGATCCAGAGGAGTTTTTCGGGGGATGCGGGTAATCTGGTGTGACTGGTCGCACAGCACACAACTTTCTCTTACTTTTGATAATTTAAACTTGCATTCTGCACTTGTTTACCAGAATATATATATATGGGGCATTCCGCCAACTCGACCACTTCTGAATCCGACCATTTTTGATTTGGCTGAAACTTTGTCATCTTTTTATACCCTATTGAAAACGTGTTTGAGAATTTTTTCAGATTTTTCGACCCAGCCAAAAAAAGTTATAGCATTTTCAAAAAACATCGATTTTTTTTTTTAAATAACCGTAAAACTGTCAAAAATTAACTTATCGGGACGATTTTTTTTTGAAATTTTTGTCTTTAAATGTACTTTTCAGAAAAAATATGACAAAATTTTACAGATTCATCTTGAACGTTTTTTTGACATTTTCGGAAAAAAACAAAAATTTCGGGATGAATGACACTTTTTTTTAAATTTTTTTTTTATAAAAAACTTTGATTTTTTCTACAAATGCTCTGAAAATTTCAGAGTGGGGATTATTTCGCGTTCTTTTTTTTTTTATTTTTGAAAAAATTTTTTTTTTCTCAGCTTATTTATCATGATGGTGCTCTTAAATTATTCCAAATTGACTGAGAGTCTAGAAAATTGAAGAAAAATAATAATAATAATAGTTAGGGGTGATGAAAATCGATAAAATTCCATTTATCCTGAAAAATTGGAAATTAGTTGTGTATTCAACTACTGAAGAATTTGAAGCGTCAGTAAGCTTAGAAACATGGGCGAACTAGGGGGTGCCAGGGGCCTGGCCCTCCCCAAAAGCTCCTTGCCCCAAGAAAAATTGAGAAAATATGGGGCTTTCCAGGCCCACCGGAAGATGGCTGGTCCCATGGCCCCCTTTAATTTTTCTTGGGGCAAGGGGCTTTCTGGGGAGGGCCAGGCCCCCTGGCACCCCCCAGTTCGCCCATGTTTCTAAGCTTTTACTTGACGCTTCAAATTCTTCAGTAGTTGAATACGCAACTAATTTCTAATTTTTCAGGATAAATGGAATTTTATCGATTTTCATCACCCCTAACTATTATTATTATTATTTTTCTTCAATTTTCTAGAATCTCAGTCAATCCTGGAATAATTTAAGAGCACCATCATGATAAATAAGCTGAGAAAAAAAAAATTTTTCAAAAATAAAAAAAATAGATCGCGAAATAATCCCACTCTGAAATTTTCTGAGATTTGTAGAAAAATCAAAGTTTTTTATAAAAAAAAAAAAATTAAAAAAAAAGTGTATTATCCCGAAATTTTTGTTTTTTTCCGAAAATGTCAAAAAAAACGTTCAAGATGAATCTGTAAAATTTTGTCATATTTTTTTCTGAAAAGTACATTTAAAGACAAAAATTTCAAAAAAAAATCGTCCCGATAAGTTAATTTTTGACAGTTTTACAGTTATTTAAAAAAAAAATCGATGTTTTTTGAAAATGCTATAACTTTTTTTTGGCTGGGTCGAAAAATCTGAAAAAATTCTCAGACACGTTTTCAATAGGGACAAAAAGATGACAAAGTTTCAGCCAAATCAAAAGTGGTCGGGTTCAAAAGTGGTCGAGTTGGCGGGAATGCCCATATATAAATCAAATTTGTAAGTATTAATTTTTAAAATTTTACATTAAAAAGAATATTTAATTTCCAAGAAAAATAGATTTTCTCAAATCTCGAGGCGAGGAGGGGTAATTACCCCCTTTGCCCCCTCCCCTGTATCCGCTCTAGCATTGACGCCTTATTTATTGCTTGCGAGAGCTGGTTGCTATGTATTGAACTGCCATTCTGATGTTTCTATCCGAAATTTTTAACTTGTATGTGGCATAGAGCAGGGGCGTAACTAGCCTTTGAGGGCGGAGGGGGCGAAGCTCAATCAGGGCGCCATTTTTTAAATTGTAATAAAATTTAAAAGAAAACTATCAATTTTTTGGATAACCTATGGAAAGAATATGATAAAATCACCATCCCTGAGCTATATCTTAGATGCCCTAGGGCGCCTATGTCGGTATTGAGAGGCGCCAAAGGCTCGATGGGCCATGAGACGAGGGGGGGGAGCGAGCGCCCCCCTTCGCTCTCACCTAGTTACGCTACTGCATTAGAGTATAATGTTAATAGTAATTTAATTTTTTAAGTTCTATATTTTAAATGTATAAGCTCACTCTAATTATTTTATTTTATTTATTTGTACGGCCGCTGATGAAGAAGTGCTATTAAATGCCTTCGAAATATTCGGAGAAAACACTCTAAAAGTTATTTTCTCATTGCCAAGAAAATAGCTTCCACCTATCCTAATACTTGGCACGCCACATACTTCCATATTGATTATTTATTTATTTATTTATTAAAAATAAGCAAACATAAGTGGAGATACTTAATATTTAATAAAAAAAATCCATCTCTCAGTTTTAGTTTTGTTATAAAAAAACATTTTCCTTTGGGCACAGGCGATCGAGCATGTTTTGTAGAGTTCACCTCCTCCCTCCTCTTTCGAATGATTGTGGGTTTCTAATTTGAAACCAATAGGGCGCAAGCTAATCGCTATTCAGATGGTAGTCTCTACGACTCGAGTGGTTCCTGTCTGCCATTCACTGGTGCAGTCTGCTCCTGCAGAGGGGGGCTCCGCCCCCGTTGGCCATCTGCCACCGGCAAGTTTATTATTCTTCCATCTAAGTGTGTTTTTATGTTTTTTGTTTGTCAAAACAAGGACAGCCATTTTATTTTTTTTCTTCCTATATAAAATTAATCGAGCGGAATTTATTATTTTTTTTTAACTAATTAAAATTTATTTGGATATTGAAAATATTAAATTTGTTATATGAAGATGTGGTATATGGGCATCTAAGGCGAAAAATAAAAGTCTATATTTTGTCGACATTTCGCACTCTTCAATCGGACCTATGATCAGTCAAACAATTTTTACTTTCTCTTACCTTTATATATGTTAATATATAGAGAGAAAGTATTGGATTCGTAACAAAAATTGGATGTTAAAATTTTGATGGATATACACGTTTTGAGATCTCCTGATTCTAAAAACGTGGTTTTCGCTACATGGTCTTTCTGTATGTCTTGCTGTGAACAAAATATCTCAAGAACGAAAAGTGCTACGAGGTTAAAGTTGTATATTTAAGTTAGGCACTCTCCTGGGACGTGACACGAAGCTTTTGAACAAAATTGGCCAAAGGGTTCTAGTACTTTACTGATGTATTTTTTCAATTTTTTTATTTTTTTTTATTTTCTCAAAATTCGCTCATAACCAAGGGCGGATACAAGGGGGGTAAAGGGGTAATTACCCCCCCCCCCCCGAGATTTGAAAAAAACGGGAAAAATTTTAGAAACCGCGAACGGAGCATGAAAAATTTTTGGTTCCGCGGGCGAAAAAATTTAGTGTCTCTAAAAAAAAGGTAAAATATTTTTCCGGCTGGAAAAAATTTTTGGTTCCGCGAACGGCACACGAAAAAATTTTTGGTTCCGCGAACGGCACATGAAAAATTTTTTGGTTCCGCGAAAAACAAAATTTTTCGTAGAAAAACTTTTGAGAACAGCCCCCCCCCCCCGAAAAATTTCTATATACGCCCACACCAGATTACCCCCCCCCCGAGAAACACCTCTGGATCCGCCCTTGCTCATAACACGTATAATTCGCTCCAACGATTTGATTAAAATTCAAAAATCACTTATTTTTTAGATGTTCTTTAAAATGTATATTCTCATTTTGCCATTGAATTCTTTTGCACACTTCACTCTTGTACTTCATACGAAAGATAGGAGAAATCGTTGCAATAGTAACAAAATTAAAATATTTTCCTATAAAAATTTTACATCTTGAATTTTAATACATGTATATCGATGGAAATTAAATATATGTCGACACAAAAAAAATCTGGTGTGACAACTTTCGATTACCGAAGGTAAGAGAAAGTTGTGTGCCTTGCGACCAGTCACACCAGACTTTTTTATAATAGATTATATTTTTAACAAAATTAAATTAGTTAAGATACATTCAAAAATTGATGTCAAATTGTCAGGTTAGTTGACATGGCAGTGAAGCAACGTTTTTACTAATCTACATTCTCTTTACTGTTTGGAAGTCAAATGATTAAATTTGACTTGTATTTGTGTGTATATTTAAACTAATTTTTTTTTTTTATAATTAGAGAGGATAATCTTTAATTATTTTTTTATTTGAATTTTAATACTAGTTTCTAAAAAATTTTTATCCCATTCTTTTAATCTTCTCTTTCCCTCTTCTTTTTTTTTGCCCTTAGGTTTTATATTAAATTATTAACATATAATAAATAAAATATTTCCAATTAAGTTTTTTTTTTTTTTTTTTTTTTTCTTTATTTTTCTGGCCGTTAGCCTCCGCCATTCAGCCATCCAAAGTTTTACAAAATATACATTATAAAAAATATACATATACATATTACATTATATAAAAAGACATTATACAAATAATATACAGTTTATCCAATTAAGTTTTAATTGTATTATATACATTTGGTTTTTTTATAATTAGTTTAAATATACACACAAATACAAGTCAAAAATAATTCGACCTTGCCATGTCAACTAACCTGAATATTTGACATCAATTTTTGTATGTATCTTAACTATTTTAATTTTGTTAACTCTTGTGAAAAATATAATCTTTTATAAAAAAATTGTTTGACTGATTGTAGATTCTGATGAAGAGTGAGGTCGCCACTCGAAACGTCGACAAAATATAGACTTTTATTTTTTCGTCTTGGCTGCCAATATACCACATCCTCATATTATAATATCCAGAAACAACAATTAGTTAAATTTGTTATTATTGGCGATTTTTTAGTAGGTGGGCTTCAAACACAGGTTGGTCAGATAGCAATTAATTAATAGTCATATAAATAGTTTGTCTATTTATTAGATTTCTTTCGTTGTTTCACTTTTTTTTAACTTCGTTTAATTTCTTTTTCGACTTCTGCCTTTGAGATCTCGATCCCAATTATTTCAATCGAATGGTAACTAATTCAATTGCAAAAAAAATTTCTTGCTTGGAAGGTGAAGAGAATCCGTATCCTCAGGCATGAGAGGCGAGTACTCTAGCACTGTGTACGATTCAAGGCTTAAATTTTTTTTTTTTTTTTTTTAAACATTCACACTTTTTTCTCACTCACACTCACACTCACACACACATTCACACTGTCTTTTCGGCAACTATATAGTCTTATAAGACATTTACGATAACCGTTATTGATTTAATATACATATATGGGGCCCAGGCATTCTTATTTAAGCCATCTGGTATCCAATTGGCTTAAATAAAATCATCGGACTGCCTGGGGTCCGAACCCGCGACGTTTGGTATACGAGGTTAGCACGCTAACCTCTACACCAAGCCCCGAGGGCAAGGCTTAAATTTATTATTTAACAAATTTTTACAAATGATTAATAATTATAAACGAACAAATTAAAATTCAGGAAAATGAATGAACAATTTAATTTTAAATATTTACAGGCAAAATCTCTATTTACATGTTTCTATAAAATATTCATATATTCTAAGTTAAAAATATCTAAATTGACTGCGCGTATAATTTGAATATTCATTAAAATATTTAATGATTAATAAACATGAAGAAATTGATTCTGATGGCCATCAGAATTATTGATTATTTTTATATCTTTTTTTTTTTTTATGATGACACTTATCTTAACAAGATTTGTAAATGAGAAAAAAGTTGTTTGAGAAAAAAAAAAAAAAAAAAGGAACATTATTATAGGATTTTAATAGTTAAGAGAGAAATTAAATGATTATCAATAAAACAACATACAAGTAGCAAAAATCTGATGTGACTGGTCGCACAACACACAAATTTCTCTTACCTATTGTACAATTTATATACTCGTAGATATGTTTTGAAATATTTTATTTAAAAATAATAATAAAAAAAAGAATAATATAGAATTTTATAAAGAGCCCTTGGGGGAGGGGGGGGGAATGCCCCTCTGTCTCCCCCCAAATGACGCCACCATTATTGTAGGGTATTTCTCCTCCCCCCCCTCTTCCTCTAGAGCATAGATAAAACTCTTGAACTACCGTCCAATGTTTTACTTCCTGTCCTGAGCAATATGATTTATTTAAATTAATTAATAATTACCTATTGATTTAATATAAAAATATAAACTCAACCTATCTGACTACAGATGCCAAAACTATAAAAAAAAAAAAAAAACTACAAACTATTGGACAAGGTTTTTTTCAATTGTATCAATATTTCATCCATATTGTTGCATTTGTTGTGACCAGTCAAATTGGGATGCACCAGGTTCATTAAAACTTGCAAAAAAAGACGTTTCGTCCTAAATATATTGTAAAACACACGTGATTTGTATGAAGCAAATATTATTGACAAATCTTGGTTCAATCACACGGGTGTTTTATGATATTTGACTAATTTCCTATAACTGAAGATGGCACAATAAATTTAGGCCGAAACGTCTTATTCTGGGAGTTTTATTTAACCTGGTACATCCCAATCTGGTTGATATCTCCTTCATTATAATTTCGCAATTCTAAATAATTAAATTATTTATTTCATTTTTCTTGTTTTTAGATATATTGTATTTTTTGTCTTTCTCCATTGAAGTCCACAAACCATAGTTATTCGGGATTTGTTTTGAAATCAGCGTATACAAGCATTAAATTATTTTATCAATTAAATGTCGTCCTCTTGGGTGGATGACAGTCAGGTTAAACTTGCTTATCTATCAACAATTACGACATAAATCATACAACTGTTTACCTTTTTTAATTTTGCAATTAAAACTCATATAGAATAAATAAATATTCCTCAATAGCTAAGCGGAAGTGGCCTCGAATTATTCGAGCTAGGTTTGACATTATATTCAATATCTGTTTCTTTTATGTCAGCCTTTTTCCCTCTTCTGCATCAAGTGACAGGCCATGTGACCAGTCAGTCTGTGCTTTTTCTTTCGGTTGAAAATAATTCCGACACCATATAGGGATAAATAAGGCCAAGGCGTAAAAAGAAGATTTAATTAAATAAAAGATTAAGAAAATAATCTCAAGGATAAGAAAAATTATTTTTATTTTGAGTCGGTCTGTTATATAGTAGCCATATCAGTTTATGTTCTGATCTGTTTATATACTAAAATTTAGATTATGAGAAAGATCGAAGATCGCTCTTTTCTGAATTTCAATTCCGAGTCTTATTTATATTATAATAGTCTTATAAATAAAGTTTAACTGACCAACCCTACAAATGGGAAGTTCTTGAAGGTGCGATAACATCAAAACAATCGCTCTAGATAGCAAAAAGCATTCAATCATGATTTTTATCATGCCACTGATTAAATCAGCTGATATTCCTGAGTGAATTGATTCATTGAAGAGTACAATTTTGCAGAATATTCTATTCTAAAAAAATGGCAAGCAGTTACATTGATATAGCATGATACACGTTTTAACATGGACAAACAAAACCCGTTTGGATGATAAATTCCACAGGGAACAGTGATTTTGTTGCCCAAGAATTTGAAGCTATTCCTGGGTATTTGGGTAGTGCTGATTCCAAAAATGTCATCGGTTTTGCCCCATCAAGTCTAGTTTTAGAGCTATAGAGAAAATAAAATTTTAATAGAAAATGCACTCTAAAGCAGCTCTTATTTCGAATTACCTGAATTTTTAAAGCGACACCCCTTAAAAATATACAGATGTTTATAATACATATAGATTTTAAGTTTCAGCCCAATCGGAGGTCATTTAGACGTGACACATACGGCTAAAAGTTCAGAAAAATCGAATTTTTTTACTTTGGACATCCCTATTACAATTTTTCTGATCCCTGAATGTAAAAAACATATTTTTACGATATTCTATAGTTTTTTAGATTTTTAAAAATTATTCAGTTGGTGAAAATCTGTTAATAATTAACGAAATTATAAACAAAACAGTTATCAAAGTTTGGTAAAGATTGGTGTCTGCCTATCTTTTAGGCGCTTTGCTCTCTCTCCGACAGTAGAGCTCATAGAAATAAACTTAAAACTATTTAGATATATTTAACTATTTTGTTCATAATTTCGTAATTATTTAACAGATTTTCACGAATGGATCATTTTTGGAAAGCTAAAGAACTATAGAATATCGGAAAAATATGTTTTTTGCATTCACGGATCAGAAAGATTGTATTAGGGGTGCTGAAAGTAAAAAAAACTTAAAAAATTGGATTTTTCTGAACTTCTAGCCGTTTGCGGCACGTCTAATACCCGTATTCACAGTCGTTCCTTGAGGAAGAATGAATCCTTATATCTATACATTTGTATAGGCTTAAGGATTCCTTGTTCCTCAAGCAATGACTATGAATACGGGTATAAATGACCTCCGATTGGGCTGAATCTTAAAATCTATATGTATTATAACTCGCCTTAAAAAATCCATGTAGTTCAAAATAAGAGCTGCTTTAGAGCATATTTTCTATTAAAATTTTATTTTCTCTATAGCTCTAAAATTAGACGTGATGGGACAAAACTGATGGCAATTTTGGAATCAGCGCTACCAAAATACCCAGGAATAGTTTCAAATACACCCCATGTGTTACACATTATTGATAATGCATAGTATGGAAATATTTGCTCTATAAAGGACATAGGTCGTGTCCATTAATTGAAGGGGTCGGGCGAATATAGTGCCAACACACAAATATATTGTTCTGAGATATTTCAATTTTAAACTTTGTAAACAAACAGAAACCAATAGGAATTTTGATTGTTTGCTACACTGTCAGAGCACTCTAATGGCAATACCAGGCTGAGAAACAAATTTTACAAATAGTACAGACTTTTGCACAATTGATGGTGCTGAAAAGTCGGGTTTGTCATAATTGAGGGCTAGCACTATATTCGCCCGACCCCTTCAATTATAGCTAATTTTATTATTATTATTGGTACTACTGTAGGTATTTCCTCAAACCAGGGTTACATTTTTTATATCTTCTTTCCCATAAAAGCTTTGTTAATCTCATCGTATCTCCGAAATGGCAAATTATTATTTATCTATTTGTAATTATTTTTACTTTCTCTTACCTATGTATATATGTAATATATATATAGAAAGGATTCATGTCAAAAATTCGATGTCGAGATTTTGATGGATATACACGTTTTGAGGTCCCCTGAATCCAAAAAAGTGGTTTTCGCGACATGGTCTGTCTGTGGGTGTGTGTGTGTGTGTTCAATTTTAAGCATGAAGGAATTGAGCTATGAGGCTGAAATTTTATATTTAAGTTAAACACCCCCGGGACCGGAAAAATAAGCTTTTGAACAAAATCGGCCAAAAAGTACTAGTACTTTACAGATGTACTTTTTCAGTTTTTTTCGATTTTCTCAAAATTCGCTCTAACGATTTTGATTAAAATTCAAAAATCAATTATTTTTTAGATGCTCTTTCAAATGTATATTCTCGTTTTGCCCTCAAAATTGTTTGAAGCACACTTTACTCTTGTGCTTCATAGGAAAGATAGGAGAAATGGTTGCCATGGTAACAAAATATAAATATTTTCCCATACTTATAAATTTTACATCTGAATTCAAATATTCCCTACTGCCGGGAACTAAATACATGTCGACACAAAAAATCTGGTGTGACAAGCACAGTACACAACTTTCGATTACCGAAGGTAAGAGAAAGTTGTGTGCTGTGCGCCAGTCACACCAGATTTTTTAAGTGTCTTTTATTATAAAAAAAATTAATGAACAGATTTCTCAGTCATTTAAGTCAGTGACAGAGTAGAATTATTCCATGGAAATGATACTGGTGTGGATTCCTGTTTCGTTCCCCAGGAGGAGAGATCACTAGATTTAGATTGATTTGAATCTGATCTGCCTTCAACTTAGGATTCTAAGTTAATAAGATTTAAACTTTCGACCGTTGGTTCTCGTTGAAACATTTTGTAAATTAAAATTAAATATACAAATTAAACACTAGGTTATTTGTTTCAAAGGTTTTATTAATTAAAACTTAACACTTAATACGTATTTCGACAATTCCTTGTCATCATCAGAAGTGATTACATTCTAATATATGTATTAGAATAGATGATGACAAGGAATTGTCGAAATACGTATTAAGTGTTAATTTTTAATTAATAAAACCCTTGAAACAAATAACCTAGTGTTTAATTTGTATATTTAATTTTAATTCTAAGTTAACCTCTTTTTTCCCATCGGTAATCGCCTCCTCAATGTACCGGTCTAAATGAGGAATATTTTCCGACATCTTAAAAAATTCAAATGAAATTTCAAATGTTGCTATTTTACCTGTGTAGGCGTCAGGTGAATTAGGCTGGCTAGGTGCTCTCGTTCCGGGGCCGAAAGGTATTTCTGTTGTTTGAACCTCCTCTCAAGCTCATATACCTGAAAGAAACCATCAAAAGACCTGTTTAAATTAATACCATATCGTGGACACACATAAATAATATTAAAACTAAAAATAATACCTAATTATACAGATTTAGATAACACTAAAACCTGTATTCATAGTCATTGCTTGAGGAACATGCCTCTGCTTATATAAATGTATAGATATATGGATTCCTTCTTCCTCAAGGAACGACTATGAATACGGGTATAAGTAGTGTTGTCAACATTTAAAATTTTACAAGTCAAAAAGTTGAAAATTTTCTGATTCACTTTGTATTTAAACTGTTGTTATAATAGAGGAATGGAGTTATAAGCCAAATTGGAATACTCGAGGCTCAATAAAACTCCCAGAATAAGACGTTTCGGCCTGAATGAAGATGGATGGCCAAATAAATTCAGGCCGAAACGGGAGTTTTATTGAACTTCGAGCATTCCAATTTGGCTGATCTCTCTATCCCTCTATTATAATCACATCACAGCCACAACTTCAAGCAATTTTTAAGCTGTTGTTACAGACTATAAATACAAAAGAATAATAATGAAATTATAAACAAGTATAGTCAACCAGAAAATAATAAATAAATGCCTACTTAATTATTTACTACCATCTCATTCTCCTTTATAATCTCTCGGATATGGAAATGGCTGTAGTTATCTATTAAATCAGCGACAGGAGGTGGCAGCCAGGAAGGAGTAATCTCTCCACCAATCAACAATCTCCCAACTTACATCGTTTCGGTCTAACTTTATTGAACCATCGTCGGGTATTAAAAAAGTTGTCAAATGCTATCAATATATCGCCTATTGATAAACATAGTGGTGAAAGTCCAAAAATTCAATTTTTGAGTTAAGCCTACCAAACGTTGTTAAAACGTCTTCTCTTTTGAGTGCCTAAGTTGCGAAAATGTATTTCCATTCTTTGCTATTGATTTTGTCCTATTCATTTGTTGTCCTGCTATTTAAATATGTTTATAAAACTTTCAAACGCCTTTTATCGAATTGTTGAACGTCGGACTTTTGCTATGATTCTGAGTAGGGTTGGTCGAATCGATTTCGATTTTAATCGAAAATCGATTTTGAGAGTCGATTTTCGATTAAAATCAGAATCGATTCAGTGTTTTGAAAAAATCGATTTTTGACGGCCGATTTTCGATTTTCCAAGAAAGTGATTTTTGCGACATGTCTGTCTGTCTGTGTTCAATTTTAAGCTTGAAGGAATTGAGCTATGAGGTTGGAATTTTATATTTAAGTTAGATACCCCCCTGGAGAGAGAAAATAAGCTGTTAATTAAAATCGGCCAAAAACTACTTGTACTTTACTGAGGTAGTTTTTCAGGTTTTTTTGATTTTCTTAAAAATAGTCCCAACGATTTTGATTAAAATTCAAAATCAATTATTTTTTAGATGCTCTTTAAAATGTATATTCTCATTTTGAAGTACACTTTACTCTTTTTTTTTTTTAACATTCACACTTTTTCTCATTCACACTCACATTCACACACATTCACACAGTCTTTTCGGCAACTTAGGCCATATAAGACTTTGACGATAACCGTTGTAGAGAAAATATCCTTTGTGGGGTCAGGCATTTCTATTTAAGCCATCTGGTATCCAAATGGCTTAAATAAAATCATCGGACTGCCTGGGTCCGAACCCGCGGCGTTTGGTATAGGAGGGGTAGGCACGCTACTTACTACGCCAAACCCGGGGCCACTTTACTCTTATATTTTTTTTTTTTTTAAACATTCACACTTTTTCTCATTCACACTCACACTCACATTCACACTGTCTTTTCGTCAGCTCAGGCCATATAAGACATTTACGATAACCGTTATTTATGAATTTATATATATTAGGGTCCAGGCATTTTTATTTAAGCCATCTGGTATCTAGATGGCTTAAATAAAATCATCGGACTGCCTGGGGTCCGAACCCGCGACGTTTGGTATATGAGGTTAGCACGCTAAACTCTACACCACGCCCCGTGGGCTACTCTTATATTTCATAGGAAAGATAGGAGAATTGGTTGCCATGGTAACAAAATATAAATAATTCCCCATGATTATAAATTTTATTCTTGAATTCAGCCCTCGGGGCTTGGTGTAGGGGTTAGCATGCTAACCTCGTATACCAAAAGTCGCGGGTTCGGGTTATTTTGGAACTTTTCGGATTTTCGGCCATTTTTTTTCCGGCGAAAAATTTTCAGCGAGTTTGTTTTTCGGCGAGATTTTGTTAGCGAGAAAATTTTCGGGGAGTTTTTTCGGCGAGTTTTTTATCGACTTTTTTCGGCATAAATTATTATATTACACAGGCACTACATTTAAAATATATTTTCCTGAAATCAATTATAATAAAAATAAAAATTATCCAGCAATTTTTTGTTTTTCGGACCATTTGGCGCCCCTTTGTGAGTGGCGCCCGGGGCATCATGACCCCCCTTGCCCCCCCCCCCTCGCTACGCCACTGATGTGTTGATCTTTAAAGAAGTTATAAAGACTGAATAAATTGATTTGGGCATCAGTAATGCAACGTTCTATTTTTCTTGTTATATAAACCGCTTGAAAATCGTAAACAGAACCTTAAAATCAACTTATGGGCATAGCGAAAAAATTTTTGTAAAAAAAATCAAAAATCGATTAAAATCGATTTTTTAAAGGCAAAAATCGATTATTTGGTTTCGATTTTAAAAATCGAAAATCGATTCAGTCTCCGAATCTACCAACCCTAATTCTGAGCAGGCAATATTAAATTCTTCATCATATGCGATGAAGAGTTATTATTATCTTAATAATATAAATATTACTAACTGGAAATATTTATATTTTTAAGAATTCCCATTCCTGACTGCCTCCTCCTGTCGCTGGTCTCACCTTTATAATCATCATCACAGTCATCAGCTCGTGTTTTAAAATATCAACTGATACTTCCATGAATGCAGGTTTAGTTCTAAGAATTTTTCAAGAGATGGACGGAAATATTTTTCAAAAGTTTTTGTAGAAATTATGATTAATTTTAATATCCCATATATACCTCCTGACAAGCCCATTGAGTCGATTTTCGCCCATTGTGTTTCTTAAATGTTTTAAACCTCTTTAGTGTACTAAAGTAGCTTTCGTTTGAGGATTTTTCACATGTAAAAGAGTGAAGGCGGGGAGGAGTCCTATAAACCTCCCCCTTATCATCATCTAGCTACTAGTTGTCCCATAATAGTAAGAAACCAAAATTTAAATTTAAACAATAGGCTATTAATTGAAGGAAAAATAAAGCATCGAAAAAATGATAATATGAAAGAACTGGAAACGGCTCGTTTCCCCTTTATATCATTTAAAAAATCTCTTCACACACTAAAACTATTCGATTTAATTCAAATTTAAAATTCAGTTTGTTACAATTGAAAAGAGAAATAATTATCTGGTAACATTAGAAACTCTTATTTATATTTTGCAATAACTGACCGTAATTTACTTTTTGTTTACTTCTAATTATAAATTCCTTTCGTAATTTGGCCTGTTTTCAAAGTGAATTTTCAACTCAATGAGAATTATTTTATTCCAGTTCAAATACCGTCTCGTTCATATTGATTATTTTAAAAATAATGGTCGAATGTGCCGATGCATATAAAAAGAATCAGAAAAAAAAGAATAGATGAAGATGCAAAGATAGAGCACGAGGAGCACGCGTTGAATATCTTCATCAATTGTAATTTAGTCAGACAAAAAGTCTATCCGACATGTGGGCCTTTTATTCTGTCATTCGAGTGAATCAGTGAGAAATATTAAATATTTATTCAACATAACGTTTCTGTTATTAAAGGAAGCTTTGGATTTTATTTTTACAATACCTCAAAATATATACAGTATAATAGGCCTATCGCCTGCTGAGAATCATAGTGGCGAAAGTCCAAAATTCAACAATTTGAGAAAAGGTGTTTGAAAGTTTTATAAACATATACATTTAAATAGCCAGGCCAGAATCAATAGCAAAGAATGGAAATATATTTTCGCCACTTTGCCACTCAAAAGAGAAGACGATTTTACATCGTTTTGTGGGCTTAAACTGAGTTTTTTAATAGGATAAATAAGTTTACTAGGCCTATAGCTATCAGTAATTAGCAAAAGTGTTGTTCATTGTCAGCATTAATAAATCATCTTCATTGATAAAACTTTGAACTTGAGAGTCCTATATAGAGGGAAGTGTGTTGAGAATTGGCTATTGAACCGACCTGAGCCTGTGTGAAGAGGACTCTTCGTTTCCTCCTTTGCGCCAGAGGAAACTGCATGGGTTTAGAGCCATCGCCTCCTACTGAACATGACGCACCGAGACTGGACATATTGCTCATGTTCATGTTCATACCCGCCGCAGTTGCCGCCGCTGTTGAGCCCATCAGTCGTGTTACTACAACAAACAACAGTCATAGTTTCTTTACTCAAAAATCTTTTACGTTATTTAACTATTAATTAACCCCTCCTCCCCCGTGGCCGAGAATTTAAAGATAGTGATAAATCTCTTTATTGATAATCTCAAAAGCCAAGAAGTGCGGATTTAGATACCAGGCCAATGAATATATCTGTGGTATAAATAAATATGCCTGAATCACATGTATCGTAATATTCTTAAGTCTATATGGCCTGAGATGCCGAAAGATTGAAAATCTGGTGTGACTGGCGTGTTCTGTGCTTGTCACACCAGATTTTTTGCGTCGACATGTATTTAGTTTCCGACAGTAGGGTACAATTGAATTCAAGATGTAAAATTTATAAGTATGGCAAAATATTTATATTTTGTTACCATGGCAACCATTTCTCCTATATTTTTCTATGGAGTACAAGAGTAAAGTGGTCTACAGAAGAGTTCAATCACAAAATGAGAATATACATTTTATTGAAGATCTAAAAAATAATTGATTTTTGAATTTAAACAAAAAAATCGTTGGAGCAAATTTTGGAAAATCGAAAAAAACTGAAAAAGTGCATCAGTAAAGTACTAGTACTCTTTGGTCGATTTTGTTCAAAAGCTTCGTGTCACGTCCCATGGGGGTGCCTAACTTAAATATAAAATTTCAACCTCCTAGCTCTTTTCGTTCTTGAGATATTTTGTTCACAGACACACACACACACACCCCCCACACACACAACACACACACACCACACAGACAGACCATGTCGCGAAAACCACTTTTTTGGATTCAGGGGACCTCAAAACGTGAAGATCCATCAAAATCTCGACATCGAATTTTTGACATGAATCCAATACTTTCTCTCTCTATATATATATTACATATATACATAGGTAAGAGAAAGTAAAAAAACAATTAATTTCAACAATTATTTCATTGTAATTTTGTTATTTTCTTGTCAGTTTACATTAAACCTAAACAAAGGCCGTTTTTTAGCATAGCCTATAAATACAGTCAATACCGCCCCCGCAGCAGCAACCTACTTGGTAGGCCTGGTCTTCTAGGAGCCAGAAGTTTTTTTTTTTATATAAATATATTGCAATATATCTACAAAAAATTTAGCCTAATTAGCAAAATTTTTTTATAATTAATATTTATTAATTCAACAACCTAAAAAGTTAGGTAGTCGAAAGGATCTACAAATTACTTTTTCGTTTGATTGTATGAATAAATATTAATTCTATGAATTTTCTTCACGTGATAGACGGTTATGATTTATTAATATTTATTAATTGAACTTTTGAGAGATGTTTTCAATTTGTTCATATAGATTGCGTCTTGTCGACGCAGAAATACAAATTTCTTATCTCGGTATTAGAGATCAGTTCTCCCAATGACTAAAATTAACAATCTATTAAATTCAAATAGCAGAGTGCGGTACAGTGGTCTAGTGGCAGGGTATGCCGAGTACAAAGCAGAATTGTGGTTCTACCCCCGGCGATACTTATTTTTCTGCTATTTGAATTAAATATTAATCATATGAAATTTCTCCAAAGGGCCGATAGTGATGTATTTATGATATCATTTTTTACATTCTCGTACTAGTCAAATCATTCTTGTATATACAATGATAATCTACATTCAAATTTTCAAATCCTCAGTAATTTTTGAATTAGATTTTTTATTTTACTATTACAATATTATTTAGCAATAAACCTTTTGGCATTTTGTGTAATATACTGTATTTATATTACTATTTGATGACGTTAATCAAAATTTAAATAATTCTATTTGTTGACTTATAACTGCAGGGAACAGCGAGTGGGTTATAAATGTGAAATGACCAAAACACCAAGACGATTTTTCTTTATTTTTTCAAAAATTGTAATAATATTTTATTGTTGAAGATAGGGGCAGCCTGGTGGATATTAATAAGAAGGATGAATATTCATCCATCCGCCTTCTGCGAACAATTGCAAAATTTTAAAGTTTTATATTTCCCTCTGTGACTCCTCTTTCTCTCACTCTAAACAATCAGCGAGAGAGAGTGGTAAATATTTCATTAATTTCACTTATTTTATTTTAAAATTTCAATCAGATCTATTTTCTAAAAACAGTTGTTAAAATTTAAAATAAACAAAGGGGTGTTAAAAAGTAATGTAAAAACAATCCGCGTTAAAAATACTATTCTCTGAACAAAGTCTTAACAACGACGTTAACGTGTTGCTTTTATTTCAAAGCTATCAAAATCATAACTTTACTTTTTAGGTTAAGGACGCCATTTTTATTTTAAATATTAAAGGCCCCCCTAGACATGGCATTAATTTTTAACACTTTTTACTAAATGTTAACGCTTTGGCTTTAAAGTTTTTGTTTAGAGAAAAGCTATTTGAGGCAAGGAAATGTTAAAATGAATTAATGTTGTTTACAGATGTTAAAAGTTAACGTTTTTGCTTAGAGAATAGACCTGAATATAGATTATAAATATGAAAAGCTCTGCATAAAAGTTATTAAAAAATAAAATTTTAAGTAACTTTTAAAATATAGGCGGACATTAAATAAAAAAGGTTTAATTTATTATTTATTAAAAAAAAATCTTCAAAAATTATTTTGTATAACTTCCCCCGATAAATTTACAAATATAAAATATAAGCCCGATAAATAGGTTATAGATGTAAAAGAGAAGAACAAATTGACTCTCAACCGTGAAGGTATTTTACAACAAATCCGTAGGATGAAATTAATTCACTTACATTTAAAAATAAATACAGTTAACTTTAATGCAAAAATTTACACGTAGATGATTGATTGATTGATTGATTTTGTTTTCATTAATCAATAATTCGATGTCTATTTATTCAATGTTTAGAGTTTAATGATCCGATGAATATTAATTGGTTCATTGGTCGTCCTATTATTGAGTTCCATTTGCGGGGCTTCACGAGCATTCAAATCCTCTCCTGACTGACTTATTGATGAGCAACCAGCAATTTTGGCCCACTTCTGGATAATAGAAACTAAACAGGGGCAGAGGGGGAGGGGGAGCAAACATCACTCAAAACTGCCATCGTCTTGAAGGGCTTTTATGCACGTTCTTTACGCTACAAAGTGCGAAAACAGACACACACACGTAGACAGACAGACAATGTTTCCACCCCCACTTTAGGGTGGTGGCTAGGGATAATCGTTCTCTATCGTGTTCAGAGCAACGTCTCAAGGATTACGTCTATAAATTCACCCTCTAAATGGGTGCTTCACCCTCCGATTGCACCCAATATTATTTTTAAACAAAACGAAGGATGAACAAACAAAAATTGGATATGATGGATTTATATTTAAAAAAAAATTATTAAGTACTTTTTTAAAAATACCATGTAAATATTATTACTATCCCAAAATGAAATCAATATTTAGAGCTTTAAATTTTATAATTATAACCCCCCCCCCCCCCAACTATCAAATTTTAAAAATGTATGACGTTCCTATTTTATACATGACGCCATTTTATAACCTTTTTTTAGCTGGACTTTTTCACAACTTAATTAAATTGAGTTATCTGCTCCTAGAAAAAGAAAGGGACGCTTTTTACCAAGAACTGTTGAATCTTATTCCTTTCCCTGTTTATGTTGAGAATATTCTTGCACTTGTGCTGGAAAATTCTGACTTGTGCCTATCTGTGAATAATTTTATGAAGGCTACAGGCCAACAACTTTAGATTCAAGTGCTATTATTATTGTTATTTATTTATTTATTAAAAAAAAAAATTAATAAAAAAAATTGAGTTACCTATTTATGCATAATAAACTTTTTTCGACCTGAGCTCATTTTGACTCCATTCTCAATTTGTTCAAATTAATTGGTAGCTTATTTGAATAAATTTTTGTTCTCTCAGAACGAAGCCTCCACGGGACTCGTGGAAAAATCGAAAATTATATACATTTTAAAAATTTTCATAAAGCATTTCCTATTGGATAAAACATTATATATAATTTTAAAATATGTTTATAAAGAGGTTGAAAGTTGTTTTTTGGGTTTATCACATCAGATTGTTTGTGTCGACATATATTTAGCGTATATGCCTATTTAGTTCCCACCAGTTTTATTTTACTCTCTCGGCTTCGGCTTTGAGGCCATGTAGGGATATATATTGTATATATTTATTTTTAGATTATGTATTACCGATGGCTAAGCCCCGTAAGGGGTTACCAAAAGGCTTAAATAAGAGTGCCTGGACCACAAATACATATATGGACCCTGTTATGCAATGGTGTGTCAAAGACCAAAAAAATTCAAAATTGAGTTAAGCACGGAATATTGTTTCATATGCTATAATTAATAGTATTTTTTTATGAAATATGTCCTAAAAAAATTTATATTTAATGTTACTTGCACAATTGACAACAAAAATTATATAATCCAATGAAAATAAAAAACTTGTAATGTTGATTTTCTCAAAACTCGCTGTTTGGTCTTTGACACACCATTGCATAGCAGGGTCCATATATTCAAATAACGGTTATCGTCAAAAGTCTTATATGGCCTGAGTTGCCGAAAAGACTGTGTGAATGTATGTGTGAGTGTGAATGAGAAAAAAGTGTGTTTAAAAAAAAAAAAAAATTTAGGTAAAAGACAGTAATAATGGCGGCTGATAAAAAACTGAATCTTTAAATTTGTATATAGGCCTAAATTAATTAGAAACATATAAGCCTAAACCAAAGTATGTGTTTGTGAGCGAGTGAGTGAATATAGTAGAGGGGAATAAAGCGGATGTCCGCAATGAAATGACGATCGGCTCAATTTAGTCGGAGAATACGAGGCAAACGACCCTAGCTAACTAAAAGAAGAAAAGATTTCAAGGCTTGGTTTGCAAAACATTTCAAAAACATCAAGGCTATTCAGAAAAGAAAAAAAAACAACCTCATTTGGTCAGAGAAAAAAAAAAATCCATAATTGATTTTCGCCAAGGTGGCGAGTTATTTTGCAAAAGTCGTTTGAATAAAAGTGGCCAAATGGCGGCTACTCTCTCTTCTCTCTCTCTCTCTCACACACTCTCAATGAGCGATTCGTTGACTCTCAATAAGCAAAGGGCCTGAGCCTCTCAACAGCTGAGGGCCGCTCAATTGCCCATGCAAATGGAATTAATCAATCACGCTATTTATCATTTGTTTTCAACGCCTTTTTAACACTTTTCCAATCGGCCTAAAAATAATTCACACCATTTGTAAAGGATTTATTCACTAAAAATCGTAAAAACACTTTCCTACTACACAAAGCTATCTTATAATAATATTTTAATTTGAGAAATTATAGTATTTCAAAAATAACGAATAAAATATTATATTTATTAAACAAGTAATGAATTAAAATTTTCTTGTATTACTTCCTTTTACCTCTATATATGTTAATCTCTCTCTCTCTATATATATATATATATATATAAAGTATTGGATTCATGTCAAAAATTCGATGTCGAGATTTGATGGATATACACGTTTTGAGGTCCCCTGAATCCAAAAAAAATTGGTTTTCGCGACATGGTCTGTCTGTCTGTGTTCAATTTAAAGCATGAAGGAATTGAGCTAGGAGCTTGAAATTTTATATTTAACTTAGGCACCTCCCTAGGGCGTGAAAATAAGCTTTTAAACAAAATCGGCCAGAGTACTAGTACTTTACTGAAGTACTTTTTCAGTTTTTTCAATTTTCTCAAAATTTGCTCTAACGATTTTGATTAAAATTCAAAAATCAATTATTTTTTGGATAATTTTTAAAATGTATATTCTCATTCAATCAATCTTCTGAAGACCACTTTACCCTTGTACTTCATAGGAAAGATAGGAGAAATGGTTTCCATGGTACGAACAAAATATAAACATTCTCCCATGTTTATAAATTTTCCATCTCGAATTCAAATGTACACTGAAAACTAAATATATGTAGACACAAAAAAATCTGGTGTGACAAGCACAGTTACTTTATCTTATCTACTGAATATATGTCAAAAATTCGATGACCAGAATTTGATGGACGTTTTAAGGAAGAAGTGAAGCAACCGGCCCTAATAGTAGCTCATTCTAATTATTTTAAATGAATATTCATTTGATTGGAACTAGTTATCTTTCTGCTTTCCATCTCCTGACCTGAGTTTTTTTTTTTTTTTTTAATCGATATTGACCCGACTAATTAACTTCTAGCCAGAAAAAATCTCAAAATTTACTTGTTACGAAATAATTACTGCGTTCAAACTTCGAGTATATTTAGATTGTTTTTTATTCTACACCCACAAGTGATTGACTAATTAACAATGTATCTATCGTATCCGGACAAGATAATATTGCTTACCCAACCAACGACTGTTTTTTATGGTTAAATAATTCTTAATAATTTAACCCAAGAGTAATTAGAAGTGGTGAGTTCCTGGAAAAACGGCGGCCTAGTTAAACTCCCTCCCCCCCCCCGGGGACGGGGGGTCCTCAAAGGCTTGTTACGCCGCTTTTGAACAAGTCTGAAAATAATCCCAATACAGGATTGCTTGTCGTCGCAATAAATGAAATTGGCTTGAAAAAGCTTCGTTTTTGATTTATTTCCTCATTATTTTTTGGCCAAATTCAAATTTCAAAAAAAAAAAAGAATACATCAATACAAAGAATATATATATAATTCGCTAATATCCGTCTGTCTGTGTGTCTGTCATGCTGTGTTTGACCAACTTCCCGTTGGAATTTGAAACGAAATTTTATATGTTTAAAGAGGACCTTCTAGGAATTCCAGGAAAACCAGTACATAAATATTTCTCTATACATTTTCTAGGGGAGAAATCGTAATTTTGGAATTATTGACTCAAAAAGTTATGGGGATTTCGGGATGAAAATAATTTTTCTGTAATCCCTAGAAAGTCCTATTTAAGTATAAAAAATTTCCTTTTCAAATTTCAACGGGAACTTGCCCAAATAGAGCTTGACAGACAGACGGACATTAGCAAATTATATAAATAGTGTGTAAAAAGCATCTTTTTGTATACGGGAAGAGCAGACTCGATTGGCGTCCGAAACGTCGACCAAAAGAATTAAAAAAAAAAATTATATTTTCCTGGCTGCTCATCTTCTTAATAATAATATACAACAGCAATTTTTGACTTTTATTTTCTTCTTATTCAAATTTTTTTTTATCTTGTCTTTTTCTTAATCGATTGAGGCAGTAAAATAAAAACAGCGAAAAATCCAAATTATTGATAAATGAAAAAATAATTTTTAATTTTCCATCTTGCGGGGGTGCCTGACAAAGGAAAGTAGCAACAGTCACCACAATCGTTACGGTTAAGCCAACCAAGCGTTGCAAAAGCTCGAATTGGTAACCTCGAACAATCAGCGTGTGGAACGTCTCCCGGTGGCAAGCATCGGTACTTTGTATTAAAAAAAAAAAAAAAAGAAAAAATAGGTAATAATAAAGTCAAACTTCTAAATGACCTCAGTAGCCTAAAAGGGTTAAAAAAAAATTTCACCTTTATTTAAATTTCTAATTTGTTTAAAAAAATATAATTTCAAAATCAATTTATGATTTTAATAATTCTTTTCCAATAAAATAAATATACGCCCACGTCTTAATGGAATAAATCAAAAGCGAAAGTATTTGATCGAGTCAGCATCTTTTTTTTTTTTTTTCTCTGATTTGTATCCGAACGGAGGAGGAAATTAGTTCAAGGAAGACACTGACAACTTTCCATTAACTACTTTCTATCCAATTGCATGATTTCATTTGGCAAACGATTTTAATGGAAATATGAAAATGAATGTTTGTTCTATAGACGTCACGTGAGCCTATTTGCTTGGCTTTTAATTCCATCGTCATCGTCATTTTCAGTCTCAGTACATCTTCCTGATCATCTTGTTTGGTTGCTACACTGAGAAACAATACATATTAAAAAGATAAATTTTTATTCGTATCCTCATTCTATCAGGACCTGATGAGATATTCAGGGTCCGCTTTAAAGACGGACACCCCGTTTCGTGATCGATATTATTATATCGATAAAAAATTTGTTAATTTTTTTTTTTTTTGTTATTTCCCGGCTAAAGCTTGACGCCATTCAACCCTTAGATTTTGTTTAAATTTGTAAATTGAAAATAAAAGATAAATCCTGATTTTCTTTCATATTTTTCATTTCCAAATGTGCACAAAATTTCTTGGGATATTTTAGCCGCACCACAACCATCCTCAGCCCAACCCAAAAAATCTGGTGTAACTGTCGCACCAGATTTTTCGTTTTCTACTCATAGAGTTCCTTTATTCAATCATCACCACAGCCAATTTTCTACTCTTCATTGAACCAGATTTTTCGTGTCGGCATATATTTAGTTTCCGCCGATATATTAGAATTCAAGATGTAAAATTTATAAGTATGGGAAAATATTTATATTTTGTTACCATGGCAACCATTTCTCCTATCCTTCCTATGAAGTACAAGAGTAAAATGGTCTTCAAAATATTGCAATTGCAAAAAGAGAATATACATTTTAAAGAGCACATAAAAAATAATTGATTTTTGAATTTTGAGAAAATAGAAAAAAACTGAAAAAGTACATCAGTAAAGTATTAGTACTCTTTGGCCGATTTTGTTTAAAAGCTTATTTTCACGGTCCAGGAGAGTACAAAACTTAAATATAAAATTTCAACCTCCTGGCTCAGTTCCTTCATGCTTAAAATTGAACACATACACACACAGACAGACATACTCTCGAAAACCACTTTTTTTGGATTCAGGGGACCTCAAAACGTGTATATCCATCAAAATTCCGACATCGAATTTTTGACATCAATCCAATACTTTCTCTCTATATATTAACATATATATAGAGGTAAGAGAAAGTAAAATACCTTATAGGAAGCAAGGTTAATTAATAATAAAGTACATAATATATTAATTATAATACTTATAAGTCAACGAAAATAAACAATGTACTTTTTCCAACTTTCAACTTTAAACAATTTAAAGCTGTGACGTTTTCCAACTTTAAATTGTAAGTACATTGTTGTTTATTTTTGTTGATCTATAAGTACTATAATATTTTATTATTAATTAACCTTGCTCGATTTAATGTATTTTTAGTTTTAGATGAGAATGGCTGTGATTTGGCCAAAATATCTCAAGAAATTTTGTATACATTTGAAAATAATAAGTGAAAATCAGGATTTATCTTTTATTTTCAATTTATTAATAGCCTAATTATTTTCGCCAAAAAATATTTGAATTTAAATTTTAATAAAAAATTTAATTAATAAATATTCTTAGAAATGAAATGAAATTTTAAAATATTTCGTTTTTGGGTCGAATTTTTTGAATGACCATGAGTTCGATCCTCAGCTGGTAGGCCTATCGAGGTGATAACCGATAAGAACTTATCTTAAACCTACATATAATCATAAGCTAAGAAGCTGCACACAACTTGATGCATAGATAAAGTTATAACCCGATTACGTTTATTTCAATTGTATTTTTACTTTCTAAGAAGGCTAATTTTCGAAAGGGCTGAAATAAAACCTGAGGAAATATCAAAAGCCTCTCCAAAGAATATACTGGCCCTGGTAAAAGGGACGGGTCTATTCTAAGGACAGATATTGGACAACAAAGGATAGAACAAAAGATCAACTAATGGTCGCAGTTCAAAGTGCCTTAGGTCCATAATAATAATAATAATAATAATAATAAATACTTTCTTTAAATTGGAGTAAATAAAATAAATACTTTATGCTGTATTATAAATAAAAGGTTTCATAACAAGTAAAAACCCTTTTGTTATTAATAAAACTTTTGGAAATAACATTTTCCCCACCCAACTAGGGCGTGAAAATAAGCTTTTGAACAAAGTCGGCCAAAAAGTACTAGTACTTTACTGATGTAGTTTTTCAGTTTTTTTTTTTTAGATTTTCTCAAAATTCGCTCCAACGATTTTGATTAAAATTCAAAAATCAACTATTTATTACATTCTCTTTAAAATGTATATTCTCATTTTGCTATTGAAATATTTTGAAGACCACTTTACTCTTGTACTTTATAAGAAAAAAAAATATCTTTAAAGCCTCAGATGGTTAAAAAAAATTTCCATATAAAATCTGAAATTTAGAAAAGTAATTATTTTATTAATATCTGAATCCCTACTATTTCTTAGCGCATTCCTAAATATAATAATATATAATAAAACAATGCTGAGATAATAGTTAAAAGCAAATTTACACTGGCTCTGTGGTTGTACTACCGTTTTTACAACCATTTGTTTATCATACTAATTATTTGACAAAGTCCGAGCCTGGAATCCCGGTGGCTTCTCTTTCTCCAGGCTCTTATTTGAACGCCACACTCGAGCAAATAACCAAATCCTTATTTTTATTAAATAAACATCTTGATTCGGGATTTTTAAACCTTGATGTGTTTACATTTGCATGGGCATATATATAGAGAGAAAAAAATGACTTCTAAAAACTATTGCTCAATATTTAAATATAACAATTCGGTGATTAATATGAAAATAAATATTAAAAAAAAAAGGTTGCTTTGAGTTGGCCAATTTTTAACTGGCGCCGAAAAAAAAGTTAAAATTTCGAATATCATCGTTTTTAATAAAATTTTTCTTTATTTTCAATAATAGCACAAGTTTCTAGACAAATTAAAAAATTGGTAGTAAATATATAAAGAAAGATTTATATCATTTTAGAAATAATTGAAATATGAGGATGTGTGCGAAAAAGTCTATTTTTTCGCCTTGACTGCCCATATAGTATAACTCCTCATATTATAATATCCAGCCATCAAAAAACAATTAAAATAGTAGAAAAAGATCAAGAAATCCAGAAAAATAAACCAACCTCCCAGACCTCTTCGACCATCATTTAACTCGCGAATATTTTACCTGGGGTTGAGGAGTTAGCCCCAGGACGTCATTGAAGGGGGGGGGCATTTGCCTCCCCCAAGGTCTTGGAAGAAAATAATAAATTCTGAGCTTAGCCCCTCCATACAAACAAACTCACTCTTCACAAATAAGTATAGAAGATGGTATAAAAATATAAAGGTATATATATGTTTATATGTATATACGCCCTCAGGCTTGGTGTCTACGGTGCCACCCCCCCCCTTCCCCACGCATGACAATTGATATAAAATTAATAAAAAAACAAAAACTATTCTGATGAAGAAGGGCAGCCTGGTGGATATTAAAAGGGTGAATAAATTCCAATAAATTTCCTGAATACTCTCTGATCTATTTATTCACCCTTTTCAAAAACTATTCTTTTCTCTAGTAGTTTTTGTTGCCTAACAGGCAGGCGTTCCATTTAATCTGATAGAATTTACTTCACTATGGTTATTTATTTATTTATTTATTTCAAACTTTTAATCTCATATTTGGATATTTTATACAAAATAGAGAATCCTAAATAAATACAAAATTTCATAACTGACGGTATTGGAAAAAATATTTTTAAATGTATAAAATGTTCCAAATGGGACTTATCAATAAAATGCAAACCCGTAAATGGTCTCTGTAGACGAAAGGAGAAAATTTAAAAAAAAAAAAAAAAAACATTGGAAGTCCTTCAACAGATCATTAACAAATTCGCCTTTGGTGTTGGGTTGAAGTGACTCGCGAAATTAAAATGCTCTCGTTGATCACATAATTGATCAAACGGTTAAGGAGCTAAAACCGTTTGAATTTTTGACCTTTGGGCAAATATAAGTGACTATCATAAAATAAGAGAGGGTAGTACTTATTCAAGTAATTTTAAATAAATAAATAAAATTTCATATTTGAAATTCTTTGGACTACTCTTTATTTTATACTACTACTTTTTTTATTTATTTTGTGTTCCTATATGAATGGGCCAGAGTTGAGCTTCTCATTGAAAATAAAATGAAATAATTAACATGTGAATCTTGAAATTAGCATGTACTGTCGGAAACTAAATATATGTCGACACGAAAAATCTGGTGTGACAAGCACAGAACAACTTTCAATTACCAAAAGTAAGAGAAAGCTGTGTGCTGTGCGCCAGACACACCAGATTTTTTTAATATTATTTCAATTTATTATTAATAAATAGGTAGGTTTATTGCACTACATGTGACCCAGGTCCCGAAATTTCTTTAACTTATTGAGTTATTAATTGTTGAAGTAATATTTCCTCCATAGGAAATGTATGAGGAGAATTTTTAAGTCTATGAATTAGGCCCTTTTGGTTCAGTTAATTCATTCAAATACTATGAATGAGGATTAGAGGCTATATGTTGAGTGTGCACAGGATTAAGAAAAGATGAGGGCCCGCTGCAGACAGGCCCGAGCCAGAAAAGGGGTGAAAAAAAGCTGAACCCAGAGATGGGCGAGGGGGGGGGGGTCGTTGCAGAAGACTAGTACTATAATAATCTCAAAAAACAAAAATTAATACAACAATATTTACATTTTTCTTTTTTAATTAAACTTCAAAAAAAAAAAAATTTAAAAAATTGAAAATTAGCATAATTAAATGTTAATTTATTGATTCAATGATGAAGAATAAATTAATCTCCAAACTTGGTAGAATTATAAAGCAAATTAGGAGGACTATTTAAGGAAAAATCCTTCGATTTTTTTTTGTTTAAATCTGAAACTGAACAAGAAAAATATTTTTTTATTTTTTAATTTTACTTTACTAAAGGGCCTTACAGTAGACAAGCGATTTCTAGAGAAGAGAATACCCAAAACAAAATGTTTTTTAAATAGGTCAAATTTTCTTTAAAAGTTTAATAAATAGGACCATAAAATACAATATGTAGATTTAAAAAAAATACACTTTTATATAATAGAAGAATGGCCAAAGAATTTATTTAAAGTGATTTCCTCTTTTAAGAGCGATTTAAAAAACTTTTTTCAATCGAACTTATTTAAGACTAATTATACGAAATATTTGGTACCGACCAAATAAATAACAGAAAAGAACAAAAAATAAAATTTCTATTTTTTTTAACAAACAATATCCAAAAGGAACAAATTTACACAATACAATTGGTAATAAAAACTCTTGACCCTGATTTAAGTGTTATTTGAATAAAGTGCCGATGAAGGCGATATAATTTCCATAAACCAGAGACGGGGACGGGGCGGATGATTCGGTGGCTTCTACTGGGCATTTCGAAATCTTGTCAGTTTGTTTGAACACTCCGAAGAAGGAAGGCCTAACAAAACACGCACACGCATTCATGTCTCTGTTTAGATTGCATGCCTGGACCAAATTCCTCAAGACAATGACCGGGGAGAGCGGACGGACGGACAGACATACAGGGGACCCGAGGACAACTCTCTAAAGCTTGAAAAAATTTAATTTTAATTTTTTTTTCTATTCTATTCTTATGTGCAAATTTTAAAAACAAAAATCTGGTGTGACTGTCGTACAGCACACAACTTTCTCTTACCTTCGGTAATCAAAAATTGTGTTCTGTGCTTCTCACACCAGATTTTTGTGTCGACATATATTTAGTTCCGACAGTACGGTACATTTGAATTTGAAAAATTTATAAACAATTTGTTTATTTACGTATATTTTGTTACTATGGCAACCATTTCTTTTATTTTTTTTTTTTAAACATTCACACTTTTTTCTCATTCACACTCACACTCACACACACATTCACGCAGTCTTTTCGGCAACTTAGGCCATTTAAGACTTTTGACGATAACCGTTATGAATATATATTATTATTTGGGGTCCAGGCATTTTATTTAAGCCATTTGGTATCCAAATGCCTTAAATAAAATCATCGGACTGCCTGGGGTCCGAACCCGCGACGTTCGGTATAGAAGGTAGGCACGCTACCGACTACTCCAAGCCCCGTGGGCTTCTTTTATCTTTTCTATGGAGTAGTTTCTATGGAGTACAAGAGTAAAGTGGTCTTCAGAAAATTTCAATGGCAAAATGAGAATACACATTTGAAGGGGGGGGGAGGTGTCTAACTTAAATATAAAATTTCAACCTCTTAGCTCAATTCCTTTATGCTTTAAATTGAACCCAGACAGACTGGAATTTTTTTCTTATTTTCGGTAATTTAAAGATGCATTCTGTACTTGTTTACCAGAATATATATACAAATCAAATTTTAAAGTATTAATTTTTAAAATTTTATATTAAAAATGAAATTTTTTTCCCCAAAAAAAAAATATTTTTCTCAAATCTCTGGAAAGGGGGTTGGGGGGGGGGGGTAATTAGCCCCTTTACCCTCTTGTATCCGCCCTTGCCTACCACTAGGCCGCATATGGAACTTTAGACTTATAGTCCTGGCCAAATTATTAAACAAAGGACCAGTTGCTTCACATCATATTAACTAGCTATCCCTCGGAGAAGCTAGTTAACAATGACTTGGGAATCATTTCACATCTATTGATAGTTTAGCTAATCATATGATTAAATGGACCCTGTTACGCATTAGTGGGTCAAGCGCCATCTACCGAGTTTTGAAAAAAATTAACAATAAAGTTTTTTGTTTTCTTTGGATTATATATAATTTTTTTTTTGTCAATTTTGCAAGTAACATTAAATATAAATTTTTTTAGGACATATTTCATAAAAAATACAATTAATTATAGGATTTGAAACAATATTCCGTGCTTAACTCAATTTTTAATTTTTTGGTGCTTGACACCCTATTGCATAACAGGGTCCAAATATGAGCCCACGTCGAGAATCAATATCAAAGAATGAAAATATATTTTTGCAACTTTGGTAGTCAAAAGAGAAGACGTTTTAACAACGTTTGGTAGCCTTAACTCAAAAATTGAATTTTCGAACTTTCGCCACTATAATTCTCAGCTGGCGATATTTTTTCTTCTTCTATCCTCGCCCCTATTATCCCGCGGTACGGGACTAAATAAAATAAAAATGTGAGAAATTATTATTTTCTATAAAACACGCTTTTATTTTAATTATACAATTTTCTAAAAAAATTATAAATTTTCCACTCCTATAAGCTTAAAAAAAATATTTTTTATTGGATATAAACAAGTGTCATTTGTTTTAGTTAAATTAATTCATCTTGGTTTGTGGGTTGACGAATTTTCTTCGAGTCGGATATCCGCGGATTCCTCGCGGTCCGATCCTGTCCTTTGAACAATCAGATACCGACAGACCTTAAATTCCACCTTTAAACGTTTAAAACATACAAGCTAGCACTGTTTACGTAAATACTCGTTCTTGTTTAGCCATATGAGTGTATTTTATTTATATTTCTCTTGTTTATGATTTACTTTCCAAATAATTGCATATTTAATATGTAAAGATCTTTGATATAAATGAAGGGAAGGAGATGAAAATTTTTCTAAATTAAATTGGTTTCTAATTAATTTAGAAAAATAAGGAAGAGGCTTCATATGCCGAAGATCTTTAAAAAACCTGTTTCACAGTTGTTATCACCATTAAAAGAATTTTGTTTTCGATTTATATGTAAAAATTATTATTATTTGAAATTCCTACCGGGATTCCAGTTTATTTACCCGAGGTGTTTTCGTGCACGAAGACCCACACCTCAAACCAACCGGCCTCTGTGAAGTAAAAATTACAATGTTTAATTCAAATGAGACTGTCAGAGATGTAATAACCTTTGCAATCTTAACTGAATTGTACCTGAAGAAGGGTACTAAGCAGAACGTTAAATCTATATAGAGATGACCAGAATATTAGTTTGACAAATGTACCACTAGCCAGCACGACATTTTGCAAACTAGATTTTTTTGACAATTTTACAAATATTCCATATTAAACTATAAAAAACATCCCCAGGATTTTTTACCTTTTAAATCTGAATCACAAACTCATATTAATTTTAATATATAATTATAAACACTTATTTTAGCAAATAAATACATTTTTATCTTATGACAAAAAGAATTTTTAATATTTAATAAAAAAAAAATGGAATTTTTTTCAATAAAATATATACATATTTTCGTACTTTTTAAATATCGATTTAACACTATTTTTTTTACATATCAATTAACAATAACAATAGAAATAAATAGGACGGGTCTAAATGCCCGAAAAATTTGTTTTTTATTATTTATTAAATGATATAGTCCTATTTATATAGCTATAATCTTATCCGCACGTGGAAATAAGGGCTCCGATCATTATCGAGAATCACGAACCGCACGAAAGATAGATTTGACCCTGGCTTCGCAATACCTTGGCGACCACAGCCAGGCATTGACGCTTGCTTGAGCATTCGTCGACGCGTCGTGGTGGGTCTTGAAATCTGAAATTTTTCGGCAAAAAAGGGGTGCGTCGATGTAAAGGGGTTGGAGAGTAATAACCAGCAAATTTATAGCTCCACCTGACGTCCTTTTATTTGGCAGATATTTCGATGCGTAGAACACACATCATCTTCAGTGCCGCGAGGATATAGTAGGTGGGCTTAGTCTATTTATATCAAATGCCTTAGGGGCGTTATACATAACGGAGGTGCCTTCTCTAAGCTGATGACCGCTCTGTGTCCATAGCAGAATTGATATTAAAATAATTTAGAGCAATCTATTAAAAGACCAATCAACTAAGTTCTTAAATTAATCATTAGATGGCACCTCCTTATTGATTTTGTCCTAGTATGACTTTTACAAATTTAGGCCAATTCGATTTTAAGAAAAAAATTTTTCTAACATTAATAAATATAAAAATAAAAATAAAAATAAATACACAAAATATACAAGGTTAGAAAATAATTGTAGAAAAATATAGATAATTTTTTTATATACATAAACATAAAAGGCATTTGATATAAATAGACTAAGCCCACCTACTATATCCTGTGAGTACTTTCTAAAAAACAAAATTATTTCAAAAAACTGTATTATGTAATTTTCATCTTTGTTTATATTTTTGTAAATTAAATTTTAAAGCGCGGCACTGAAGATGATGTGTGTTCTACGCATCGAAATATCTGCCAAATAAAAGGACGTCAGGTGGAGCTATAAATTTGCTGGTTATTACTCTCCAACCCCTTTACTCTAAACACAGTTAAACCAAAAACAAAATTCATTTATTAACTTTCCGGGTTTTTAAAAAAATTTACTAATAATATATATTCATTTTGAAACAATACAAGTAGTCTTCAATACTTTGTGGAAAATTGAAGTTTTGCAGAATAGAAGAAAAAAAATTTTTTTCTTTTTTTGCAGGATGAATCATTATTGATTTGCGCAATTTATTCAGTTACCCATGTGACCATCATCAAGTCTACAAAAATAATACATTTAATTAATAGATCATTATTCTTGTAAAAATTTTTATAAACCTGATGATGGTCACAAAGTGGGCCCAATCTGAATAAATTACACAAGCCAGTTGTCAGTAATGATTGATCAAAAAAGAAAATATTTGTTTTTCATCTATTCTGCAAAACACCTGCATTTCGTAAATTCAATTTTCCACAAAGTATTAATATTAAAATATGGAAAACAAAATATGTAATTTTGTTTGAAATAGCCAAAATTTGTGGACCATATTAAGTCGTTATAAAATTATGATTTTTAGCTAGTTTTTGGTTGAAAAAATATTTGAAGAAAATATTTTTCTAAATTTTGAGGGAAATGTTCCTAATGATTTAAAATATGTCATTTTCCCGTCTACTAATAATTGAAGAGAGAAGAGAATTTGAATTATTAATATTAGCAATTAGTATTTACATATTTAAATTATATTACCCAACAAAAATTAATACTTTTTAAAATGGAGAAAATAATATTTTAAATATCAATTATCGTTTTATAAATATGGAGAAAGAAAATCAGCAGATGCTAGATCATCCTGTCTTTTTATTTTTGTTTAAAGTCATTTAAACTCTATTCTTATTTATTTCAATTGAATTTGCTACTAATTGAAATAAATATTTACTGCTTTTGACGAAAAGATAACTCCTGATAGCTAGCACAAGAGGCGAGTACTCTACCTCTGTGCTTCGGCTCACCTGCTCCTAAATTCTTAATTGCGTAAATATTTTCAATCCACATAGCACAATAGAATGATGGATGAATATTTGGTCCTTGGTTAAAACAATGCAATTTTGAAATTGCAAAACAATTTTGAAAAAAAAAAAAAATAGAGGTGCCGTTTTTTGGTAATTCATTTAAATAATATGTAAACATAATAAACCTCAAGTATGAAAATGATCACATCCGCAAAAATTAGCCAGAAATAATTAGCCTACTTCTTTCTTTTCTTTTCAAAATTAAAGTGAAGTGAATTTGGCGCCCAACCGATTTTTATCTCTATTTATTATCCTAGTTTTAAAAACAAGGTTAAATAAACAGAGAGAATTCAATTAATTAGAAATTGATAAAAAATTAAAAAAAAAAAAAAAAAAACATTTTTTATCTCTTAAGCAAAAGATAAAGCGAATAATTTTATCATTATATATAAACACAGTATCCCGATTTGATTTCAGATTTGATATCAGTTGATTAATTCACAAATAGAGAGAGAGAGAGAGAGAGAGAAGATGATTAAAAATAAGTTTTTTCTTCTTTTTTATTTTATAAAAGAAAACATTAAATTGGAAATTAATATCCAACTAAATAGGCAATTAGTGAAATTAATGGACTATTATCTGGTATGACGTCATCACAAGCCTGGATAGTTTTAGGGTTGGATTTTATCATATTCATGAGATTAGGGCGTGATTTACTCGATTAAATTATTATCATAACACCGATACTATACATTTAATTATCACGGGTATTTTTTTAAATTAATTAAATGTTATAAATACCAAAAAATGTTGCTGATTAAAAAAACAAATTAGGGAAATAATAGAGAGGTAAACATCTGATTAATGAGTGAAATTGTTATGTTAACGAGAGTTTTTGATTATTTACAACCCTTTTTTTTTTTTGAAATTTTATTCATTTTTTTGTCGAATTTGAATAGCTGCATAATAATTATCTGAATAAAAAAGTTTTATTTATTTATTTTTTTTTAATTAAAAAATTTCAAATTAGGAATGGTGAAATGAATTAACACAAAAATACAACTGCAAATTTGTGATTTTTTTTTTGCTTTTGGTCAAAGTACATACAATAAATGACAATTTTTTAATTAATTCATTTCTATAAACTCGCTCTAGGTATTTTTAGATTTTGAAATTTTTAATTTTTTTAATGAATTCTTAGGAATCTTAAAGACTACTAGAGATATTAAAATTATTGTATCGAGAAATTATCTGTCCGAATTTTAGTCATGTTTAGTGACAGACAGAAACACATATGAAGAATAAGAATTCTGAAATCGCCCGATAGCCATCGGAATTTAAAAAAACATATGTAGCCTACACATTCAAACCCCTAAATGGCATCAGTAGCCGAAAAGACAAAATTAAAAAAATAAAGAATTCTGAAACAAAATGTAGATAAATTACTCGAGGATCGGAGAGAATAGACCTTTACAGTGAATTAAATTTGGATCTAATTTGGAGTCAATGTTTGTTTATTCCTCAGCGTTTTCAAAAGCTTTTTCTTGCAACATCATGAGAAATTGACCAAAAAAAAAGTGAAAAAAAAATTTGAGTGACAGTTGAAAGGGAAATGCGGCGCCTCAATTTATTATTCATTATACGTTTATTATTAACACAAGAATATGACCAAATCTGTTTATTATAATGTGAAAAATAGTATATTATTTACTACTCTATCTACTTTATTATCATCATTATTCCTCATTATATTGTTTTTATAGGAATTGAGTAATTTTTCAAAGGAAGGCTGCATCCGAATTAAGATCTTAATGTGATTTCATGTATCATCTTTCGTTTTCAGAAAGTCAAACTAAAAATCAGAGTTTTTTGGCCCTAATTATTGTTCTAATCTCGTGACACGGGGGATGAATTAAGTAGGAAGTAATAGGAGATTCCAAATTACCTCTGATTTTTCTATTTGTAAAAAAATGAAAAATAAATATCTTAAGGTAAATAAGATATCATGCCAAGAGTAGTTGCTGTGAGAATTAAAGCTTTCACATGTGCTCTTGATTTCGGTGCTTATGATTTCGGTAACTAATTTCAATTAGTATAAGATAAATAAATACTGGGTATTAGTATAAGATACAAATTCTCTGCCTTTGTTCAGATGCAATCACAAAGCGTCTTACATATAGCGATCTACATTCTGAAGATTGTTAAGCTATCTTATACAAATAAAGGACAGTTTGTCAAAATCAAGAATTTTTATTTAATAACAACAAATGTGAAATGTGAAATGTTTAAATATCTTCTTTTCTCATATTTATATGGCTTGGACAATAGTCCGTTTGGCCATGTTAAAATATCAAACTATAAAAAAAAATTGTTATTTTTTATTTATTAAATGATAAAATTTTGGACAGTTTTGTTGAGCGTTTGGCTAGGACAATTAGTTTAAGTTTTAATATATCTGATAATCCTGATGATGTAGCGATTGATCACTTAAACTTCTTCATTAAAAAAAAAGAAATATTTTTCTCAGCTGATTCCTATCAATTTTTGGATTTTGCAATTTCATATTTATTTTTAACTCTACGGATATAATGAAAAACTTTTGAAGAAGAAATCTGGTGTGACTAGTCGCATAGCAATTAAAAGGTTACCTTATTGAAAGTAAAAGAAAGTTGTAATCTGTGCTTTCATACCAGATTTTTTTCTGTCGAGAAATTTCACTGATATACTTTTTAAAAAACATCTAAAAATAATGATTTATGAATTTTAATCAAAATCGTTGAAGCGAATTTTGAAAAAATCAAAAACAACTGAAGAAGTACATCAGTAAAGTACTTTTTGGCCGATTTTGTTTGAAAGCTTATTTTCACGCCCTAGGGAGGGCCTAAGTTAAATATAAAATTTCAACCTCTTAGCTCTTTTCGTTTCTGAGATATTTTTTCACAGACAGATAACAGACCAATTTCCGGGACCCAATTTTTGGACTCAGGGGACCTCAAAATGTGTATATCCATCAAAATCTCTACATCGAATTTCTGACATGATCATAATACTTTCTCTATATATTTCATATATAGAGTAAGAGAAATTAAAAATGTTTCTTTAATGAATTATAAAATTCCCATCCGAAAATAATTTTTCTTATTTTTATTCTTTAAATAAAAATAAGCGAATCTATCAGCTTTCATTAGGTAAAGACAATTAGTATTTATTTATTTTATAATGAAAATTCGTGTTCAAATAACCGTGTAGCCGTGTTTCTTGTGGAATGAGGATGATTCCATTACATTGGAATCGAAATATCTATAAATAAACGAATAATACGTAAATTATCTTTCTCTTCGGCCAGCCGAACGTCCTTATGAAAATTAATCTTTTTTTTTTTTTGTTTCGGCCATCTACAATCGAAAATACATTTTTAATTTGAGATAAAATATAATATATAATTAACTATTATTATTATTTTTATAGGAGGCAATAAATTTTGGTTACAAAAAAGATTTCCGTATTTATTAAACGACATTTTTTTTTTTTCAATTACTCTTCACTTTATATTCTCAAGGAATAAATAAATAGAGTCGTTAAAGATGCTTATCCTCTGTTTGTGATTACAAATCAAAAGCCTCTTGAATATTTTATACCAATTATCTTTATCTCGGAAACAAAACTATCTACGTATATAAAATTTAGGTTAAGTAAAAAATCACGAGACGCCTACTGGTCCTTAGCAAAAATTAAAAAATATAATCTCATGTATAAAAGGTGGCATTGGCCATTCTTAGAAATTGTCATTGTCTTATTTGCCAAATTGTTAATCTTTATATTCTTTACTAATCTACTTTATCACCATTATTCCTCATTTATTTGAATTATACAATTGTTTTTATAGGGAATTGAGTAATTTTTCAAATGAATCAACATCCGAATGTGATTATTTCATGTATCATCTTTCGTTTGCAGAAAGTCAAATTCACAATCATCATTTTTTGGTCCTAATTCTTGTTCCAACCCCACACGAAGCGATTATTTAAGTAGGAATTTTAATTTTGAGAATTACCTCTGATTTTTCTATTCGTAAAAAATTGAAAAATGAAAATCTTCAAATTCTTCTATTGTTTTTGTAATTTGATAGGACCTAATAAAGATTAATTGACGAGGATCAATCGCCAGTCAAATAGCCTTATTTTAGTTATAATTAATTCCTTAATTGTCTCTAATAATGATGTTTATTTTTTTTATAAAGGTCTCGTTTTCTCACAAGCCTATTTAGGACCTCCCGGTGCGCCAACCCCGGCTCCACTTTCTCAAATGCAATCGCTTGCAATTAATCGGCCAAATTCACTCTGATGCAATTGCACCCTTTCAAGTTCATAGTTTAGGGCGTGAGAAGACCCCCTTCGGAGTCATTTTCTAATTTGAATCCACAAAAAAAGAACCAAATTTACAATCAGACCGAACCTATTATTAGATATATATTTATAAAAACACTATATCAGATTATCATAACAAAATTAACCATTATTTTAAATCTCTAAGACCTAAAAGACTAAAAAAAAGTGTTGTCTTAGCAAATGATTTTAAAGTTAATTTTATAAATTTATTTTTATTTGAAAGAAAAAAAAAAAAAAAAAAAAAAAAACAGAAAATGATAAATTATTTATTTTTTTCAATTAGGCCTATAATTTCTGATAACAAAATAAATGTTACTGATTTTATCAAATAACAAAAAAATTATTAGATAAGAGACAAACAAATGATTATATAAGAAAAAAAATGTTATCTATTATTTTTTTTTAATTCAGCTTTAGTAATTATATGTTTTCATCAAATAGACAAATAAAACATTAATTCAATTAAAGCTTGTGTGATTGAAGCCCAGTAGCAGACAGACAAACAAAAACTCGGACAAAATTTTGAAAATAGAATCATTTTAGAAAACATTTCGAATAGACAAAACATTTTATAAACTTTAATAGTCTATTTTATTGAAGCAAAATGGTCCTTGCGTTTTTTAGATGGGTAGAAAAAAAATCTTGTGTGATTGTCGCATAGCACACAACATTCTCTTCAATTCGGTAATTCGGTAATTGAAAGTTGTGTTCTGTGCTTGAAACACCAGATTTTTTTGTCGAGATATATTTAGTCTCCGACAGTAAATTAGAATTCAAGATATAAAATTTATAAACATAGATATTCAATAAAATTTGAGGAAGTTTATTGTTTTTTTTTTTTTTTTTGTTGAAAAAACACTTTTTTCCCATTCACACAGACTTTTCGGCAACTTAGGCCATTTAAGACTTTAAACGATACTCGTTATTTGTAAATATATCTATTAAGGGTTCAGGCATTCTTATTTAAGCCATTTGGTATCCAAATGGCTTAAATAAAATGATCGAACTGCCTGGGATCCGAACCCTCGACCCTTGGTATACAAGGCAGGCGCGCTACCAACTACGCCAAGCCCTAGGACGTTTATTGTGTTTGGTTCTTATGGAGATGAAACAAGAATAAAACAAAATGATTTTTTATGTAGGATTTATTCGCTTGCGACTGCAGCTACAGTTTCGAGGTTTTACTCCTCAGCTTCAGGCCTCGAAACTGTAGCTGCAGTCGCAAGCGAATAAATCCTACATAAAAACATATTGTTTTAATCTTGTTTCGTTTCCATCAGAACCAGGGGATCTCAAAACGTGTATTTCCATAAAAATTTCGACATCTAATTTTTGACATGAATCCACTACTTTCTATATAGGCTTATAAATATTAACATTACATATATAGATAAGAGAAAGTAAAAGATTTAAAAACTAATGTTTTTCATATCATTGTTTTTTAATACCCCAAAATCTTTTTTTTTTTTTTTTTTAATTTATTTAGGGTTGGCTACGCGGCCATTCCTTTTTTACATAAAACATATAAATACAAAATATACAAATCAGTGTACATAATAATATAATACCCCAAAATCTTTAATTCTATTTGCATTAATTATATTTATATTAAACCATTAGCATATTCAAAGGGTGAAACTTCCCCTATAAAACCCAAAACAAATAGCAATTAAACATCGGAAAATAAAAAGTTGAAAATTTAAAAAGAAAAAAGAAAATTTCATTTCCCAAAAAGAAAAATTACTTTTACTTTGCCCTCAGAAAAAAAAATCAAATTTATTCAAAAATTATATCTAGAATAAATTTGATCTAAGCCACGAGGCGCGTGTTCGATGAATATTTATTGAATACCAAATGGTATAAATAAATGTGCCTGGAACCCCCACATATTTCATATTTAAATATTGAGTATTATTAAAAGTCTATGACCGAAAAGACAAATAAATAAATAAATTTGATCTTGTTGAGCTTCTCATAGAAACAAATCTTTTGAATAATCCAAGATTTTTTAAATTAAGTTATTCAATTATGAAGAAAATTTTTTTGAAATCAATAAAAAAAAATCATTCAGTTTTTTATTCTAATTTATTAAGATGAAAGTGCATTAGATTGAAAGATAATTTTTTTTTTATTTGCAGCTATTAATATTTGCTATTTAGCTATCCTTGATTTTTCTTTGCTCCACTTAATAATATATATAAGCTTATATTTATTATATAATTTACTATAGATAATGTAATCATTAAACTCAATCTTATTTTTGAAAAAAAAAAAAAAATCTTATATTTGAAAATCAGAAAGAAATAAAAGATTATTACTTTTTTTTTACTCGGTAAAATATTTCTATAAAAAAATGAAAATATAAATTTTAATCTGACAATGAACTCTTTTATTCTACCTTCTATACCGCGACGGGTTCGGACTCCAGGCAGTCCGATGATTTTATTTAAGCCATTTGTATACCAAATGGCTTAAATAGAAATCTCAGCTTTCACACAGATTCCAGGTTTAGGTAGATGGATTTTTTAATTTATAAATAAGGAAAAAATCCATCTACCTAAACCTGGAATCTGTGCGAAAGCTGAGATTGAATCAATCCTATGAAATTAAATAGAAATACCTGGACCCCCAATGGATATTATAAATAATAACGGTTATCGTCAAAGTCTTATATGGCCTAAGGTGCCAAAAAGACAGTGTGAATGTGTGTGGGTGAGTGTGAGTGTGTGAATGAGAACTCTTTTATTATTGTCCCTTAGGTGTGATTTTTGTAAAAATTAAAAAGATCAACTTAAATGTATTAGAATAAAAATCATAAATGAATTGAAAAGACAATAAAATTTACTCTGATTATGAGCTAAATTGGAAGAGAGGACAAGTATTTATGTTATGAAATTATATTATTTAAAAACTTATGAATTTTTTATGCTTATTAAAGTTCTATGGAAATTTTTTTTATAATTTTTCAAAAAAAATTTAATTAAAATTCTAGAGTGAAGCAACTGCCCAATTTTGTTTCTTTAAATTGACGTGACTGATAAGAAAAAGTAAATAGTAGTTTATAGGCCTATATTAAATTTATTGGATGTCTTTTTATTGTTTCTCACAAAACCCTATCAAATAGCACAATTCCTTTTCAATTTCTTTCTTTAAATCACAGTAGCCTTATTATTTTAATGATTAAAAGTGTCTCAGAAGTTTTTTTTATTGATTATTAAGATGATTCTGTCACTATTTAGAATTGTAGATTCTTTAGTTTTCTGGACATTTTGTCACGGAGTTGTTTTCTTATTAATAAGCTTATTTTATATTAGTTGTTTATAAATTCTTTTAGAAATGATGCATTTAACAAATTACGTATGAGATTATCAATTTTTGAAAGGTAACAATTTAAACACTTCCGACGGACTACAACAGCAAGTCAAAGATTAATTGCATTTTTAATATTTTTGCAAACAAATCTCAACTAAAGCATTTGTTAAATAATATGGGACCAAATTTTAGTAATATAGTAAGTGTATTTTGGGGGTAAATTAACGTTACTCACTAGCAAATCGCGGATCGTTGGCTGAGGCTCCATACCAGCCTGCGGCAGAACTTCTCATATCCGTGTAATGGGTGGGAATGTCCGGGGCCTGGCAATATTGTGCCGGGAATTGGTGGTGTACGGCTGCGGCATAAGGTGCCGTGGCGTGTGTCATATTGGCGGCTGGACTATGTCCACTTGAGGATCCGGTTGATCCCCGAAACGGCGAAGCAGGAGCGGCTACGGCTGCCGCGAGTTCCAACTTACGATACGATTCCTCAATCGGACTTAAAATGTCGGTTACGCTGAACGGGGTGGTGTGCTGCGCGAGTTGTTGCTGTTGCTGCTGCTGTTGTTGTTGAACGTGTTTAGGACTCAGGGACATGGCCAGATCGGCGCCGTTCAATTCAGGGAGCAGGCCATGCTCATGGCTATTGAGCGAGGCAAGGAGGGCAAAGCTACCGCCACTCCCGCCGATATTCGACGGGCTTCCCACGGGAAGAGCCAGGATGCCGGAACACACTACACCACACTCACACGAACATGCACACCACCGATCGACCGGCACGACCGAAACGCTCGGCGCGAATCCAGTCGCAGATCGACTCAGCTCTCGACTGAGTCTCAAACTCCTCCCTATAAAGGGGCGAGTCCTATACTATCCAATGAGCGCGAACCACGCCCCCCCAGGAGCCACGCAGTGCCAGTGTCGCGCGCGACAAATATAGTCCTTCGTCGACCACCGAATCCAATTCATCAGATAGAGCCAGCTCCTCAAGAATAAGTCATGTATTTTTGATGTGCCCGAGGATATTTATCTCTCTCCAGAAAACCAACCACTCGACGTAGCAATTGAATTTATATTATCAATCTGTCTTCCTGGTGCTCGGTGTCTGACCTCGTTTTCCAAAAAAAAACAAAGCAAAATGATTCCGTGATCTTTAAATATTTAACTAAAACGTCTATTAGTGATTTTTTTTTGTGAAAATTTGCTGAGAAATAAAAAAGATGTACTTTTTCTTACAGTTTTAAATAAAGATATCTCAAAAAATTATTTTTAAAGTCTTCATTACACATGTAGGAATATAAATTGATATTTATTTCATTCTTGTTGATTAGGCTTTATCGATTTGTTCTAAAATGTTCTCAACATTGGCAAACCTTTCTTTCTTTCTTGCTAAAATATTTTTCATTGAAATCAATGATAAAAACATTTTTTTTTTCGTGAACATGATGAAATAAGTAAAGATAAAAATTCGAAATATTCACGAAATTTCTTTGTATATAGAGGTGAAGGACATTTTTACCTTGTATTGAATATTGGAAAAACTGACAGATGTCTAAAAAGTGTCATAATGCTGCTATTATTATTTTTATATCAACATACAGAAATCTTTTGGAAATCATTCTGCACTGAAAAAGAAACTAGAGGGCAAAAGATCCGTTTCGAAATAAAAACAGGAACGTCATTTGGTGGGGGGGGCGCAGGAAAAGACATTTCATTTGCCCCCCCCCCCGCCAAGGTCTCTGATTTTTTTTTAAATTTATTATTATTCTAAATAAATTATTTCAAAATATATCTTCCCAAGAAAAAAATTTCCCCCTCTCCCCACAAGAAAAAGCTGAAATGACGCCATTGAATAAAAAGTCATTTGAAAATTTAAAAAATTTTCTAGGCCCTACCATGGGCCCTACATTTGAGTGGGGGGCCATGGGACCAGCTATCCTCCGGGGGGCCTGGAAAGCCCCATATTTTTCAATTCTTCTTGGGACAGGGAGCTTTCTTGGGGGCGGCACCCCCCTAGTTACGCCTATGGGCCCTACTTGTTTTTCATTATATATTATTGAAAAATAAATAAATAAATAAAATATAGGTCTATATATATATTTTTTTTTCTTTAATTTTCCTATCTCTTAACAGAGTTTAATTAACTCCCATTACAGAGAGACGGATAATACATTGGCAATGTGTGAAAATTTTCAGTGGGATTTGAACCTGAGTTGTATAGCAACTCTAAATTCGTAATCCGCAGCTTATCTCGATTAGCCACGAGTCCTCTATAATAATATAGCTTGTGACCCGTGGCTCAGAGAGAAGACATTAGCTTTTCGTGCCTAGAGTCCCGGATTCGCTTCCCGTCCCAAGCGAGAAAAATTTATTTCATTTGAATTCGCTACCAATCATTTGAAATAAATAGGGATGGGGTCTAAATGGCCTTAAATGCCGAAAAATACCTTGAACAAATTTAAAAAAAAATACTACCCGTATACTTCTATACTCTGAATTAATATTTGAATCAGATGTCTTTATTAAAAAAAAGTTGTGAAATGATAATCACGAGTTAACCCAACTTAGACTGACATTTCTACTTATTTACTTATACCAGTCTTTTTCCTATCTCTCCGACGGTCCGGTGTGCATCAAATTTAATATATTAATTTAAAAAATAAAAATATTTTTTATAAATTCTAGTATAAAATGTGAGAAATGAAAACATTTGGTGTCCAAGGGGCGAGGGTCATAGTTTTTTTTATTTTTCAAGTATATAAGAAATGCCGAATGAAACAAGAAGAAAGAAGAGGACTTTGAGGGCCATCCAGCTCGTGCTCTTGCTTGCTTTGCTCGCCGAGATAAATCTTGCTCTTGACAGGCGAGGAGGGCTTGGGGGGACCCAATGTGGGGTGCTCTGGGGGACCCAGTGGGAGGGACACGCCTCCAGTCTAAACACTTTCGATTAACCATTCGCTCCTTCAATGATCATGTTGATATATTTATGTTAACACGATTAGGAAAGACAAATTTATATTGCCACTTAAATGACAACTTAAAAGTTGAACACTTCTTTCTTTCTCTTCTCTCTTTAAAAACTCTTTAAAATACTATATAAACATTTAATATATATGTATAGCTAGCTCTCTTGCTCTCTCTCTTTCCAACGAGCTCAATAACCATATTATTATTTTCATCAACTCACTTTTTTTTATATTTTCATTTGAATTAGCAAAATGATCCTTTCAATAAAAATTATCTCTTTACAAAAAATAAATTTGGATTTTTTTTTTAAATAAATTGAAGCCAAATTGGCTCTTTGTGAAATAATTATCGTTATAGAGGAAATTAAGTTGGACTGTTTTTTTTTTTTTTTTATAAAATTTCATATATAAACTTCAGACTTGTTCAATTTCAAGTCCCAAGAAAAATAGACCGTACATTTGGTCCATTAGCATTCGTTGTCCGGATTACAAGATATAGATTAGGGTGATGCTTTTTTTTTTTTTAAACATTCACACTTTTTCCCATTCACACTCACATTCACACAGTCTTTTCGGCAACTTAGGCCATATAAGACTTTGACGATAGCCGTTATTTATGAATTTATCTATATTAGGGTCCAGGCATTCTTGGATACCAAATGGCTTAAATAAATTCATCGGACTGCCTGGGGTCCGAACCCGCGACGTTTGGTATACGAGGTTAACACGCTAACCTCTACACCAAGGTCCGAGGGCTGATGCTTAAAAGGCCAATTTTTTTTTTTTTTTTTTTTTTGCTGTAGTTCACCTGGCCTTTTTTGTTCTACCTAATGAGAGAAACAAAATTTATTTTTTTTCGATTTTTTACTTTCTCTTAGCTCTATATAGCCTATATGTTAATATATATAGAGAGAGAAAGTATTGGATTCATGTCAAAAATTCGATGTCGAGATTTTGATGGATCTTCACGTTTTGAGGTCCCCTGAATCCAAAAAAGTGGTTTTCGCGACATGGTCTGTCTGTGTGTGGGTGTGTCTGTGTGTCCGTCTGTCTGTGAACAAAATATCTCAAGAACGAAAAGAGCTAGGAGGTTGAAATTTTATATTTAAGTTAGGCACCCCCATGGGACGTGACACGAAGCTTTTGAACAAAATCGGCCAAAAAGTACTAGTACTTTACTGATGCACTTTTTCAGTTTTTTTCGATTTTCTCTAAATTTGCTCCAAAGATTTTTTTTTAATTCAAAAAATCAATTATTTTTTAGATTCTCAATAAAATGTATATTCTCATTTTGTGATTGAAATCTTCTGAAGACCACTTTACTCTTGTACTCCATAGAAAAGATAGGAGAAATGGTTGCCATGGTAACAAAATATAAATATTTTGCCATATAAATTTTACATCTTGAAAATCGAATGAACCGTACTGCCGGAAACTAAATACATGTCGACACAAAAAATCTGGTTTGACAAGCACAGAACACGCCCACGGGGCGTGGTGTAGAGGTTAGCGTGCTAACCTCATATACCAAACGTCGCGGGTTCGGACCCCAGGCAGTCCGATGATTTTATTTAAGCCATCTGGATACCAGATGGCTTAAATAAAAATGCCTGGACCCTAATATATATAAATTCATAAATAACGGTTATCGTAAATGTCTTATATGGCCTGAGCTGCCGAAAAGACAGTGTGAATGTGTGTGTGAGTGTGAGTGTGAATGAGAAAAAAGTGTGAATGTTTAAAAAAAAAAAAAAGCACAGAACACAACTTTCGAATTACCGAAGGTAAGAGAAAGTTGTGTGCTGTGCGCCAGTCACACCAGATTTTTTCCACAATTATTTAGGGGTCACTACCAAGCTCTCAAGTTATAAAAAATCAGGATAGGTGAGAAGAAGAAGAAAATTCGCAGCTAGTTATATTTCATTATTTTTATTTACACTCCTGATTTATCTTGCGACGTGACCATCGTCTCTCTTGACCACTTAATTTTCAATTATATTCTAATATAATTTATTTATATTCATATTTATATCTCTTCAAGTTCTATGAATGATATATGATTGAATTATATAATTTACACATATTTAACACCCATTTGTTCTGAGGATAATCCCAACCGGGATCGAAACGTCAACATAATTGGAATAAAAATAATGAAATATAACTAGCTGCTAATTTTCTTCTTCGTCTTCTCACCTATCCTGATTGAACTACCAGCTATAAGCTTTACGTATTGTAGCTATAAAAAATATTGCAAAATTACAATTTTTTTTGTAAGGAATTAACATTTTCAAAAATCACTTTTTAAGCCACTCTTACGTAATAAAAGTAATTAACATGCCAAATTATAACTTTCTAGATTTTATAGTTTAGTGTTTGCGTCAAATATCATTTAAGCATATCTCTCTCATACAAATTGCCCCAGTGATCTCATATAAGATCAAAAATGAAAATTGAGAAAAAATTTTTTTCTCTAGATATTTTTTATTTATGGTCTACTCAAACAAAAATGAACGATTTAGGAAAACGAAAACGTGTGATGAAATTGAATGAAAATCAATTTTTCACCGAAACCTTGGATTAACCGGCCCAACGGTCTGGGTCCCGACCAGGCCGGTTAAGAGAAGTTCTACTATATATAATTAATGAAAAACCTTATTTAATAAAAATCTGGTGTGACTGGCGCACAGCACACAACTTTCTCTTACCTTCGGTAAACGAAAGTTGTGTACTGTGCTTGTCACACCAGATTTTTTGTGTCGACATGTATTTAGTTTCCGACAGTACGGTTCATTCGATTTTCAAGATATAAAATTTATAAGTATGGGAAAATATTTATATTTTGTTACCATGACAACCATTTCTCCTATCTTTTCTATGGAGTACAAGAGTAAAGTGGTCTTCAGAAGATTTCAATCACAAAATGATAATATACATTTTATTGAGAATCTAAAAAATAATTGATTTTTGAATTTAAAAAAAAATCGTTGGAGCAAATTTTGAGAAAATCGAAAAAAACTGAAAAATTCCATCAGTAAAGTACTAGAACTCTTTGACCGATTTTGTTCAAAAGCTTCGTGTCACGTCCCATAGGGGTGCCTGACTTAAATATAAAATTTCAACCTCCTAGCTCTTTTCGTTCTTGAGATATTTTGTTCACAGACAGACACACAGACAGACAGACAGACCATGTCGCGAAAACCACTTTTTTGGATTCAGGGGACCCCAAAACGTGAAGATCCATCAAAATCTCGACATCGAATTTTTGATATGAATCCAATACTTTCTCTCTCTATATATTAACATATATATAGAGGTAAGAGAAAGTAAAAATTAACATTTGTTTATCTTGTATAGATTTATACTTTAAAAAAATACTAACCATATTTCTTAAAAAAATATTTTCGTTATTTTAAAATATCAAGGCAAACGTGATTGTTTTTATATTTAATGAAATAATAAGTCATTTATTTGTACTCTCTTTATTTGTATTTGTATTTATTTGTATTTTAGAAGAATTTTAGTAGCAAACGAATGAATGAAGGTCAAGGAGAGAGCTAAAGAAAACTTTGAAATGTCAACGAGTCTCGGAAGTTGGACATCACCGAAGTGCTAGGAAAAATACAATATATTATACATACACCTGTTTAATAATATTTTTTGTTTTTCTAAATGATTTTCAAATATTTTTTTAATCCTAATTGCTAAGAAGAGATTGTTCCATTTTCACTTCACGTGTAGCTACTAATTAATTAAAGTTTATACTTTTTGAATTTTCTTACTTTAAAGTCTTTTCGGCAATTTAAGCCATATACCGGTTTACTCATTTTTTAACTACGATATACTAGAAGGTCCAGACTTATTTATTTATACCATTATCCAAATGATTTAAATAAATATTCATCAGACTTCTTAGGATTCGAATCCGCGACCCTAGGCTTTGCGACTAACAATATTGACATTTGTAACCTCTCGGCCAGAGGAGAGAAAGGGAAGAGGGGAACTTTTTTAATTTTCAGACATTAGAGAAAATTTTATAATGAATAAAAAAATATTCAAATATTATTTGACTTTTTTATTTTATCATAATATCAAAATGTGCTCTCCACATAACGTTATATCGTGTTTAAATAATTTGAGTATTGTTATAAATCTACCAGTATATGGCCTAAGATGCCGAAAAGACAAAAAACAAATAAATAATTAAGTCGTGTAACTGACCTTCTTGATTGTATTTTTTAATAATATATTTTTAATAGCATCTTAGGCTATAGAGTCTTTTAAATGTCAATACTATATAGATATTCGAGGCACATTAATTTATACAGTATACAGAATAACATTTGGTATCCAAAAGATTTAAATAAATCATTCGCATAAATACCCATCGAACTGGCGTGGGATCCGAATATTGACATTTGTCATTTATCTCTAACCTCTCAGCCACGGGGGATAGAGGGTTGATTGTATTTATATTTAACTAGTAGTAGTAGTAATTCGAAATATTTGTAAAATGCGTTAGATGGGTGCAGTCTGCAGATCAGAGTTGTACACATGAGTGAAAATATTTAATAAAAGTGTATAATGGCTGTGCCAGGTGAATAACAAATTATTTAAATTCTTTTGGTCGACGTTTCGGACTCTAAGCGCGTCCTTCTTCGGGACCAAAGATTGTTAAAAAAAAAAAAAACATCTATGTGTGAGGGATGCCTATATGAATTTAGTTTATAAAGGCTACTTTCTCTCTTTTTTCTGTTTACCGTAAATTAAGATATAGGATAACAAGCGATTTCAAGATTGTAAAATGTTTATATCCATTGTTATTCTAATCTGTTCCTTTCACACAATTTTTTTTTAGGGTGAGGGCTAGGTTATGAAAATAAATCGAGCAAAATTAAATCTTTTCCAAGGATTTATTGAATCTACTTTGCTTACGAAGTTATCCGCTCCCCTAGCAATCAGAGCTAAATCGTTGGCTCAGACACCCTATTTGGCATTCAGGGCAACATCAAATAACAACAGGGAGAGGAACTAATCGGCTGATTGGCGGAATAAAGATTTTATTGAATCAAAGGAGGGAATTCAGGGGTTAATTCGAGCCATTTAATTTCCTTCCAAAAGGGCAGCCTGATCGTTTTCAGCTATGAGAACAATAATTTTGTAAGGGTGGAGGTTAGAACACCTGAGAAGGATCAGATTCCCCTACCGATTTGGTTCATTATATTTATTCCAGAGATTCTTTATTATTAATTAAAACATATTGAATTTTTATATTTATCATTTTAATAAAATTTTGAGAAATTAGAAGTGAGTCAAGTTTTTGTCATCTTAAAAAAAATTCCTCTTCTACCATTACTAAAAATAGTTGCTTGCTGTTATATCTCGTCAGCTAGAGGGGTTTCCATCTATCAATATTTTCTTATTATCCGATCCGAGATTAACTCGGCTTAAGAAACCAAGAAGTGCATAATTTAATGCGGAAATTTAATTTAATTGCAAAAACAAAGGAATTTATTAAAACCATTTTGTATTATATTGGTCTATATCAGTGGTTCCCAACCTTTATTGATGTGCGCCCATTTTTTCCGTCCCAGTGTATATATATAATTTTATATAAATATATATATAATTTTTATCTTTTCTCCGACGTCCGCGCCCAGTTCCAATCACTCGCGGCCCACAACTGGGCCCGGCCCACGGGCTGGAATCGCTGGTCTATATAATTGTTGATGAGTAGAAAGAAGAAAAGAGAAGCAGGTAGTATTTATTCCATTTATTAAGGCCAATTAAGCTAAAGTTTCGGTCTTGGCCAAGACCATCTTCAGAGCTTATGGGCTGTCAGTATGAGTTTAATGTTGAATACTCATTTATATAATTGACAAATTTAAAGTTATAAATGAAGTATATAAATATAAATATCATTAAGTTTTTCTATTATTATAATTATTATTATGTGCCCGGGAGACCGTGGCTCAGTGAGAAGACATTAGCTTCTCGCACCGGAGTCCCGGGTTCGCCTCCCATCCCGCGAGGAAAATTTATTTCATTTGATTTGACTACAAATCATTTGAAATAAATAGGGATGGGGTCTAAATGGCCTTAGATGCCGAGAAGGACCTTAAAAAAAAAAAAAAAAAATAAAAAATATAAATATTATTATTATTGTTATTATTCATTATTATTATTGAGTATTCAACATTAAACTCATACTGACAGCTTTACTATATAAAGTATTTTCTGTTTTTTTTGTACTCAACAACAACTTTCATCCAGCTATAAATTTACTTTTTTTAATAATTTATAATCGTCTAAAAAAGTATTCCGAAATTCCCTATTTTATACTACTGCAATAATTAATATCTGGTTTTTATTTTGAATAAATACTTCAAAGTCCGTTCCTCAATTAAAACAAACTCATCCACTAAGGCGAGATAAGAAGTAAATTCTATAAAATATTTATTTGGATCAAGAGATGTTTGATTAAATACAATCCTTCGAGGGAAAATAAATCCAATGTCTGTCAGAGATAATCACAACTGATTTTTGAAATAAGCTAATTCATTATGTTAGTAAAGGCGGTTCTTGTTCTTTAGAAAAACATTTCGATGTTAAATATTTATGTTTGCTCTCAAGAGTAGTTGAAAGTGCATCTAATTAGAAAGCCGAATAAAAAGTCTGTCTTGGGCCAAAAAAAAGAAGTTTTTATCGAATGCTTTTTTAATAATAGTTTAAGACCCGATGCTATCTGCCCTTCCTCTTTTACATTCGGGCAAAATAAACTCCGATTTTAATCTTAGAAACGAATTGTGCTCTGAAAATGTTCAATGAAATGTTTAGGTAACCTATCAGATTGGGACCTAAACCCACACCTAATCAAAGACGGATCGGGGGTATTATCCTGGTTACCTGAGTATTGAAAAGGCAACCATTAAGGCGGAAAATCGCAAACGACCTGCTGATAAGATCTGCTTTTGCCTCAAAAAGGCCTTGTTAAAAGGATACTTCACAAATAGTACACATTTACATAAATCAATAATTGTGACCAAATAATATTTAAACTCTCTTTATTGAAACTCTTTTAGCATATTTCGTTTCACAAGAGAAAAAGCTAGTGGCATTGAGTCGGGATGAGGAAATCCTTCCCTAGGAGATGTATCCATTAATTAACGCATGAAACTAAAATATGAAAGGATTTAGTAAAATATATTATTATCTTCTTCTTCTCTCTTTATATATATAATTCTTATGTACGTGTGTATGTGACTGAACTCCTCCTAAACGACTGAACCGATTTTGATGAAATTTTTTGTGTATGTTTGTAAAAATCCCGGACAGGATTTGTTTCACAAATAACAATAAGTTAATGAGTAATTAACCGTTAAAATAAGAAAAAAATAAAAATTAGGAGAAATGGTTGCCATGGTAACAAAATATAAATATTTTCCCATGTTTACGATTTTTTATTTATTTACATTTTGAATTCTAAAATATCGGCGTAAATTTTTTGTCTGTGTACCGGGAGAGTCCCGGAAAGGATATGATTCACAAAAATCTTAATTAAATATTTATTAATTCATATATCCGAAAAATAAGGGTGTGCCCCCCCCCCCCCCCCCCCCCCCCCCCCCCCCCCCCCCCCCCGCCGGGAGTCGAACCAGGTCCTCCGATTGGTACTCAGAGTGCCCTCTGAGACCAATCGGAGGATCCGTGGTTCGACTCCCGGCGGCACACCCTTACTTTTTTCGGATATATGAATTACATAAATATTTAATTGTATAAATTTCGCGGCTCATATACGCGATATATAAATATCTTAAATATTATATATAATTTCTTATTTATTAAAAAATCTTAAGTTCATGAATAATTAACCGTTAAAATAATCTATATATTATAAAAATGAATTGGGAAAAATGTTTGTATGTACCGGTATGTATATAAGTAGGCGAGCAAAAGGGGGTCCAGGGGGCGCAGCCCCCTGGCTAGATGGAAAGCCCCGCCGAAGGCGGGGCTTTGCGTCTATTATATATATATATAGAAGCTCCCAAAAAGCGCGGGGCCCATAGGCGATCGCCTACTCCGCCTAATAGGTCTAATTGAGGCCGGTTTGTAATAGACTATATTATAAAAATAAATAATTCTACTTCATGAGCCATGTGAAAGCAGCTCCTGAGACGAATCTGGTCTCAGTACCCCTGAGCTGAGATGCTTAAACAAATATTCATTTGATATTTTAATTAACTCCCTTCGAGGAGTACAGAAATGGAATATTGCTATTTTTTTTGTTTTGTAATAATTTTTTTTATTCTCAACAAACAGTTTTAAATTTCATTTTATTCCATGTTCAGTAGTAATATGAAAGAAAAAGAAATAAGTTACAATTGACTTTTTCAAGATATCACATTTCATTCGCTCTCCCTTTTCTGACTTTATATTTGATCCTTGATACAGAACTGTGAGCACGACTCATTGGGACGCCCCTAAATTTCGGTCAAAATTGTGAAACCGGAGCCCCCGGTTTCAGGTTTCAATCTCCACTTCTTTATTCATAGACCATTTGCCCTGTTAGCACCAAAATAACAGGGGCTTCCAATATTATACTAAAGGTAGCTCGAGCAAAGCCTGAAGGCTAGTGAATCGATGAAATTTTCTCAAAAAATTTGGTGGTGAATTTAGGCACTTCATCGAGCTCTTTAGGGCTAGGAAATTCAAAAATTATTAAGTATTATTATTGTAAATAATTCAATTCGTACTTTGAAAGAATTTTTTACATAAAATTAAAACCAATAATAATAGGTTAATTATTAGCCTAGTCGTCCACTGGAACCGTGCTTGCTCGGCCGAATGAAAATTCGGCCGTCAGTTGATAATGATATATTGGATAGTTTATACTTAATGAGAAGACGGATGAAAAGGAAGCAGAAGTATTGGGTACAGTGAGCGCCACAATTAAGTCCCCACCTGTGAGCTAGAGCCTCAAGTATATGTTATAGTATATGGTAAATGGTGAAATAATTTCAAATATGAAAAGGTAAAATAAAATCTGTACCAGATTTTACGTTTTACCTTTTCGGCCATTAAAATTATTTCACTATACACTCATATACTTTAGGCTCTAGCTATCAGGTGGGGGCTTAATTGTGGCGCTCACTGTACATCCTATACTACCCTACTGAAAGAAATCGGGAGTTTGAATGTATTCAAGTTCGGCCGAACACCAGAAAAATCCCAATCAAACGGATCGGGCAGTCGTACGGCCCAACTCTACCGAATGGTCCGATGCAATGGACGCGGTTCCTATCATATATACAGCATTCGGCCGAACGCGGCTCCAGTGGACGACTAGCCTTTAAAAAAAAACACCAATGGAAATTATAAAAATTTTGAAAATCCCAAACTCCTTAATACCCAAGTGCGCCACTGAGTTTATTATATGAATTGAAATATTTTAAAATTTGACAGTTGATTCTGTTCAAATATCTTTGCGAAATATCAAACGTAGGATGTATGGAGGCAGAGGCAGCCAAGAAAAAATATGCTGAATGCTTTCACCAATCAGCTGGAAACGTTTCGGTTTATTTATTATGTACCATCTTCAGTACATTCTACAATACAGTATTTTAAATAAATGCACCGAAACATTTCCAGCTGATTGACAAAAGCATTCTGAGCATTTTTTCTGCCTCGATAAATCTCTTACTAAATCGACAAAATTTCTAGATTCAACCCACGGATAAATATATATTTTTTTTTAAGCGGCTCTAATTCTACTAAAATGTGAATAGTCCTTTGATAAATTATTTATTTTTTCATTAATTAGGAAGTAATTTTTCTCTTTAATAATTTGATTTTCTTTTTTCGTGCGATTTTTGTTTAAATTTTATATTAGAAATAATGAATTAGCGAATTGAACCGTGGGTGGTTACGTGTAGGTGTGTGGGTGTGGAATTGTTCACCAACGTACAAAAGCTGTCAGTCACAATGTATAAACGCTTCAGGGCAGGATGAATGCACAAATATTAAATCAAGAAGAAGAAAAAAAAGATCCAGGTGAATTCTATTTCGGATGAAAATTGAAGTTGCCAAAAGAATCTGATAATTTCTTGATAGAAACATTTTTTAAAGTATCTAGTGCTAATATTTGGCAGAAGGGTGTTTCAGTCCTTGTCTGGAGTGAAATTTTCTTTCCTCACCTGGGAAAATAAATCACTCTCTCATTGTCCATTCCGGTCGAAAGGAGGGCGGGGACAAAAGCATCTCATGTCACCTTTTATTAGTCAACAAAAACAATTGATCTGTAAAATTTCGATGAGAATAAAAGAAACATTCAACTGGCAAAATAAGATATTAATAATTTTTGTTGGATAATTTTAGAAATGTAAAATATAATCTACACCATGGAAAAAATTTCAGAAATCATTTTTTCTATCATTTTTTCATGATGCAATGAACAATAAATTTATTTGTAGGTAGAATGAGAAATTAAAGAGAGTGCAGCTAAGAGTAATTTCATTTATTCCCCCTCAGAGCTGACGTTTCGGTCCTGTTTAGGACCATCTTCAGACCACTAGGGATGATATCATCTATATAAATTTTAACATTTCACCTTTACATCAATCGTTGGTTTTGTTAAATGTTAAAATTTATATAGATGAGTGTTCTGAAGATGGCCTAAGACACGACCAAAACGTCAGCTCTGAAGGGCGAATAAATGAAATTACGCTTAGTTGCACTCTCTTTAATTTATCATTTTACCTACAAATAATACAATCATCTATTTAATAATGGGTCGGACTAAGCCGAGCGCACAACTTTGCCCACCCATTAGACCGTGCGACGGGCCGGCCTTTTCAATTTCTTCCGGTCTCAAAAAAACCCATAAGAAAATAGCCTAAATAGACTCAGATGTCGGAAAAGACCTTAAAAAATTGCGAAAAAATATTTTCCCCTTTTATTTAAAACATAAATCTCATATTACCGTATATTTATAAAAAAAAAAAAAAAAAAACTCAACATCGAAGGATCCGCTCTCCATTATACTGGAGATATAAAATATGAGATGTAGCTTTCGATTATGTTGTCCTAAAAATAAAAAATAAATGTATTTCCATTGGATAAATAAAACAAACGAAACCCCTAATGATAGATAAACAATTGTGCAGAGAAGCCGTTTGGTTGCCTAACAGAAAGGGGCTTGCTCTATTGAATGAAATAAAAATAACGAAACTTTAGATTTTTTTTTTAAATATACAAAGTTATAATTTAACTCATAGTTTCTCAACCTTATTTTGCTCACCGCCACCTTTGAGAATATGTTCTTTTCTAGAGCCCCCCCCTCCCCATCACAATAACAAAAATTAAACAATATTAATTTTTACTTTATTTTAGTACGTGATTAGGAAGTATTTTTTTGCCTCTTTTACGCACACAAGGAGGCCTTATCGCCCACGTTGAGAATCTATGATTTAACTGAAATAATTTTTAATGCCTAAAGAAATTTCCCCTCTTATTTTCAGCATCAATTAAATTTTCCTTCAATTTTTTTTTCTAATTATATTAAATTTTCCTGTTTCTCAGCTTGTTCCAGCTGCTTTCGCATTAGCGTAGGATCTATTTATATAAGGAAATTTTAAACCCACAAAATAATTAATATTTTAGAATTTAAATAAAATTTCAATTCTCATAAAATATTAATAAATCTCATAATCAAACATCTTATATAAGAAGTTAGTGAAATGATTCCGCGTCTGTCCTTTTTTAATCGTCTTCTAAATTTTATATATAATAAAAATACTTTTCCTTTCTCTCTAAAATGTGATTTATTATTTTAACTTTTACTGGTCTGATGGCTGTTTTGTTTGTCCTGGGCAAAGAGTCGATGTTTGAAGTCGCAGTCGTCGTTTGAACGAAGGTTACACGCGCTACTGGATATTACAAAATCTTTAAAATTTTTTTTTTTTTTTTTTTTTTTTTTTTTTTTTATTCCTTCAGTCAAAGACAGGCAGACATTCTCCTGGCTTTTTTTTCTTTCATCCCGTCTATTATTTTTTCTTTAAGAATTCGCTGCATCATGGTTAGCTCAGCTTCCAAACAGTACAGAAGCATAAACACCGGGAATTATATTTTCCCCATTTCAAACTTTTTAATTGAAATGTAAAGAAAACAGAGAGAGAGAGAGAGAGAGGGGAAAGACTGTATCAGATAATTTATAATTTGCTCTTTCAAAAACAAAAAATCTTGAGAGGTAAATATAATGAAGAAAATAATTAAAGTAACATGACTTATCAATTAGCAGCAGCGCTGCTATTTATAATTCAATCTCAACTTTAGAGTTTATTTGAACAAATATAAGAGATTTAATTATTTTAATCTCAAACTTTTTTAGTTAATAAAACTTTTCTCTGACGTCAATCTGTAATAAGATAAAAATATATACAATAACTAAAACGAGAAAATATTTAATTCTCTTTAAAATAGGAGCTTATCATTGATTTTGTACTTATACGTCACCATTAAAAACCCAGGCTGTGATTTTAGCTATTAAAAAATTTATTTTTTAAAGGCATAGTTTCCAGTCCAGCCCTTTTGTATAGGGTTTGATTTCAACTCTTCTGTCGTTGATTGTCTCTTGAAAAATTTTGTCCGGCTTCTTGATATGTTTTGCTAAAAAATTTTTATGTATTGAAATTGTTACTTAGTTTTATAAAACGCATTTTTTCTACCTAGGCTACTTATACTGTCTATTGACTTAATGTACATACAATACAAATTATCATTATCATCATTACTAGTCGCTGACTTCCTGTCCCTGTGTGTGGTATGTGCCTATCAGGGCAGGGCCAGAATAAAAAGGAGTTGAGGGGAAATTTAAAACCTTAAAATTTTGCAATTACTCGCCTAAGGCAAAGCAGTGCGCAAGAATAAATTTGATGCATTTGCTCGCCGAAGTCGAGGGGTCGCAGACCCCTGGCAAGTGCACTGATAAAAAGAAAACTTTGAGTCAACGTGGTTTCAGTTGAGTCAAATACATGGCGTATTTACGGGCGGCGAAATACTCTACTACCTGGGTTTAAGTACGGCGCGTATTTGAAGGGGATCGTTCAGTCAAATACATGGCGTATTCATGAGAATTACGCAGTACTTGAAGTGGCGTCCTATGTAACTTGTTCAATAATATACGTGTTTAAGTTAATATAATAAGCATTTTATTTAGCCTGCCTACGTTTTTCTTACAATAACTATTCTATTCAATTAGAAAACAAAATATATTCTATCAATTTTTTTAGGAATTTGAGTGAAAATACATTTATTTGCAGCAATCTTCAGACTCTTTTATTCAAATTCTTCACGATATTTTTTTAACTACGGAATTGATTGTTTGAAATATATACAATGTTACTGAAATTTCTTATGAAATTTATGCTATAATGACCGATTTTGACTTACGTAAATATTTATTAAAATGAAAAAATTAATTTATTTTCTCCAAAAATATAGCAGATTAACTTAAAAAATTTATTGTTTTTTTTTGAGTGCCTACTTGTATTGATGTTAAATAAACTGTAGTTAATCTCGTTGAGTAGTAAAAAGTTATTCTAATTAGTTTTTTTTTTGAGTTGCTGAAAAGACTTTGTGTGTGTGTGTGTGGGGAGGGGGGGGGTGAAAAAGGTGTGTGTTTAAAAAAAATAATAATAGTTTTTTTTATTTATTTCATTATTTATTTATAAACTTTAATATGATATATTATAACTGTTATTACATAATTACATTTTAAATTATACATTTGTATAAAAATTATAGAAAATTTGTATATTTATTAACATAATAATTATCTTAAAAATAATAACAAATCCTCTAACATTACTCATTTACACAAACCAACATACAAAATAAAAATACCATGGGCGTAGCCAAACATCTTGTTAGGGGGGGACAACCCCTCGTTAGGGCGAGAGGGGGGGGTTTGCAATTAATATATACATAGATTATTAATTATTTATTTAAATAAAAAAAAATTAAATTAATGTAGTGGATTGGGGCGTTAAAAAAATTCCCAAAGGGAAAAATATATATTTGTTTCTTTTTTTTTTTTTATTTTTAGGGCAAGCCAGGGGGGGGGCAATGCCCCCCTGCCTACTCCTGGCTACGCCCATGAAAAATACACACCACATTTAATGAATTATATTATTTTAAGTTAAGAGAAGCAAACGATTTCAAATCAAATAAAAAAAATTTAAAAAAGGGATAAAAAATTAACACTGTTGTAACAGATGATACTAATTATTATTATATATATAGATATTATGGCACTACAAAAGTTATTATTATCCAAAAGCTCTCTCACGTATTTGTTATTGTTATTTTTTTCAAAAACTCTCTATATTCACCTTCATTTGAGTCATCGGAACGCTTGCGCTTATTATAATCGAATTCGTCAGTTGATTCAATATCCTGTAAGAATAGAACAATTTTTATAAGTTGCTGAAAGTGTATGAGTGTATGTTTTCACTCAAATAAATAGATACTTACTTTTAAATCTTTCCACCAAATTTGTCAGATTCCATTTATTCAAATATCGTCTGATCATCCGCCATATTGAAATTTTTAAATTAATCACAATGTAAGGGTTTGTTGGTTATATAAAACACAAACACTTAACACTGGTATTATCAAAAAATTATTTAACAAAAAAAAAAAAAAAAAAAAAAAACGAGTTTTGTTCACTGTTGGAGATAGTGTATGTTCTGAAGTCTAAACAAGAACTGAGACAGGCAGGCTCCTCTGCGAGCTACTAGCTAGCTTCTTTTATGCTCTTTAAAATGTTTTTCCTCTCAAATTTGTTTGAAGAAAAATAAATGCTAGGGTTTTTCCATAATTTCTTTGTTCCTCCCGGTACCTGCTTCTAAAAGGAGGGTGTTTAAAAGGTAAATGACCCTCTTCCTATTCATCCAAAATACATATGTCAAGCACTATTTATTTTATTATGAATAAAATTAAAATTTATTTAATAAATTTTGATCTTATATTATTTCGATATTGTCAAAAACAAAACGCTAATCAAAAATAGATTCTAGTTTTCTACATGTCAAGTTAGATAAGAGTGTTGGAGCGCAGCCGCGGCAACTTGCTGTCTTTAATATACAATTATTCAATTTTTTTTTTTTTTTTAATAAATACGCAAAATACGCAAAAAAAAAAATTTCGAATGTTGACCAAGACCGCCGGGGCGGGTAACTGAACTTCGAATTGGGTAAAATTTCATTTACGGGTGCTTTATAATATAAGTAAAAAAATTAGAGGGTATAAGACTTCAAAAAAATAAAAATAAAAATTGAAAAATAAGGGAAACCCTATTAAACATGTAGGCCTATGTAATATATAGAAGAGCAAGTACTGGATTCATGACAAAAATTTGATGTCATGATTTAGACGAATATACACGTTTTGAGGTCTCCTGAGTCCTAAAATGATCTCAAACTTTACTGATGTACTGGTACTTTTTCAGATTTTTCGATTTTCTCAAAATTGGTTCAAATGATTTTATTTAAAATTCATAAATACATTATTTTTTTAGATCCTTTTTAAAATCTCTATTCTCATTTCACCCTCAAAATTGTTCGAAGACAACATAAATATTCTCTTTTGATTAAAAATTTTACTTCTTGAATTCTAATGCATTACCGGGAATTAAATAAATGTCGACACAAAAAAATCTGTTGTTACAAGCACAGAACACTTCTTTCAATTACCGAATGTAAGAGGAAGTTGTGTGACGTGCGGTCATTCACACCAGAATTTTTTTATGCATTTCAAAGATTATCTAAAAATAATAGAAAAGACCGATATGAATTTCAGAGACAATTTTTTTATTTTTTGGTTGAAATGAAATAAACTACCAACTTCTTTTTGGTAAATTATAATTTATAATATATATATTCGATAATATATTTTGCTTACGAAAATAAAAAAACTTTTACACAATCACTTAAAACTTTCTATCAAAAACATCTATGTAATTAAAAGAAAAGTTTATTTTTTTACATCAACTTCAAATAGAGTTTATTTTAAATTTATATGTATTTCTACTAAATACATAGATGTATCTAGCTCTATCTGTTGTTTACCGGACGAACCTCACATTTCTTTCATTCAAATACATCGTATTTGACCGGAAAAAATGCTGTTATAAAGGGAATGCCATACCTGTCTCTACTCAAATGCTTCGATTTAGTTGTCTCAAATACTGCGTT